>JZKD02S2291764.1:985339-997314 GCA_000966675.3 Picea glauca
GGTCCAGATTTACAATGAAATTACAATATACTTTTACAAGGCAATTTTTGCTTCGGGGGACGCTGCCCCCGAACCCCTGCTGGGGGGCCGCTTGCCCCCAGACCCCCCAGCTGGGGGGATAGCCCCCCCGGACCCCACAGAGGGGGTACCCCCCCTCTGCACTCCCCCGCGTGGAAGAGTGTACCTACTTCTGGGGTGTAAATACTTCATGGGGTATAAACACAGCTAAAAGCAAGGACCTCTGAATCAAGAAGATAATCAGGCTCCACAACCAACAACTCGGAGGTATACCCACAATGATGAGTGGAATCCTTTTGAGTTGATTTTGGGCTAGATACCCTGCCCTTGCGTGTGGATCGGAATGTCGACTATACCCCCAGGCTTTATTGTTGTTGGTGGTAACCTTAGTGGCCTATCTTTCTAGGTTCTTACACGAGGTGACTTTGAAGGGAAAAGTCTTCATGGTACCTGGAATTGACATTGACCAAAATCACTCGGGCTCCTTGGAGGGTATACCCATGATTATGTGTGGGAGATTGCACCAGGGTGTAAGTCCGTTAAGCAGGTTTTCAGTGTAACTTTTCCACCCTTGCCCAGCCCCTTCTCGTCTCGTTGTTGCGACGTTGGATTTCATCACCAACTAGTGACTTCAAAATTAGAAGGTCTTCTTTGCTTGGTGTTGCTTCCTAGATTTTGTTTACTAGCGCGTGTTGTTTGTTTCTCAAAGTTGACCATAAGATTTTCTTCGTGAAGTTTGTCACTCGTTTACAATAGCTCCTCCACATTGTTAACATAGAATGTAGGGTTTATATCCAGAGCATCTGAAAGGTTCTCAACCCTTGCCTACAAGTACACCTGAGGGCTCTCCTCGACAAAGTGAATTCATAGTCGTTACCATGCCACAAGTGGAATGCACTGACTCTCTAGAACATTTTTGAATTACAAATACTCGAGAGGACTTTCGAATTCACCTTGATCCTGAGCGACCATTTATGCGACTGAACTCTTCCAGAGAATTAGTTGTTATGTCTTCTGGATCACCAGTTGGACCCTTTCTAGGCATAGAAGGCCAAGATCTTTTTTGGTCTATAGGTGTTTTCCACCGAGACCTTTTTGGTCCAGGTTCACCTGTGATTTCCGAAATCATTCCACCTGTGATTTCTGAAATATCTAGTTCAGAAACAATACCATTGACTACCACTTATCACTTTACTGTCCCCGTCGAAATGGCCCATCTCACAGATACTACGAGTGTTCCAACCAGATTTACTGCGGTTAGTCTTTCTCCCATCAACACACCACGAACGCCCAACGTCACTCTGACACTACCACCCGGATACCGTGCGTTGAATGCTTCCATTCACACTCCTACGCAAACCCCATCCGGCTCTCCTGGTGGTCCTTCTTCTTCTGGGCACTCTTTTCCCGGTTTTATTCCAACACTCCCTCAATTTCCTTTTGGAGGACCTTCTTCATCTTCTACTGGCAGTATTTATCCTAGTGGCGTTCTTCCGTCATTCACTCCAAATTACCAGATTCCGGTTGGTGGACAATTTCACCAAGGTGGCATGACTCAACCCCCTTTCAGCGGGAAAATTCCTTTTGGCACGCAAATCCCAATTGGAACACAACCCCCAATTGGCACATTGCCCCCAATTGGAACACCACCTTCGATGGGAGGACTGACCCCACCTTATGGGAAAAACATCCCTCCATCATTGGCCCAGTATTGGAATCAGTTGATACAACATCCTCCTCAATCGACTGGGGGGCAGCAGTTTCCAGCTGCATCTGTAATACCCCCTAGTGTGGGCCAACCATATCCAGGTTAATTCAATCCCATTTGGGGGGTGAATGCTCAAACTCAAACCCTTGTTCCCGGGTACAATCCTATGAGCTACTATCCTCTTCAACCACCACCGCATCTGCCTGGGTCGTCACATTATATGCAGACTGCTTATGGTCCTACTGGTTTGCCGACAGGGCTTCCTCCCTAAAGCCACTAGTACTCGCAGGTGAATTGACAGTTACCCTTTATATCCACTTTGGATCTTCTGGACTTGTCAAGGATTTTAAATGATCCAATTCGTCACTCTCCCCACTGGCCTGCTATCCCAGCCAAGCTACCATCGAACATTCCCAAATTCGACGGCAAAGTGGGAGAGGACCCAAACAATCACATTATGACTTCTCACCTATGGTGTTCGTCCAACTCATTGATGGACGACTCTATTCGTTTACGTCTTTTTCAACGAACTCTCACGGGTTCTGCTGCGAAGTGGTATATCGAATTGCCACGAAGTTTCTTCTCCGACTTCAACACCCTAGCTATGGATTTCCTTACGCATTACCAGTTACTGATCTGTTATGACACAGGGACCGAGATTTTGACTTCCTTCAAATAGAACAAGGCCACTCATATATCCGATCACATTCATGAGTGGCGACGGAGACGCCGTCTCATTAAACTCGAACTCCCCGATCAGTTACTGGCAGAATGGTTTACAAAATCATTTGTGAACGACATCGGTCGTGACATTGGCATGGGTGGAGTAGTCACGGAAGAGTAGGCTATCATTCGTGCTCAATATATTGACCTCGTTTATTCACAAACATATACCCTTTACGACTTACTATCCGACTTACCTCGTCCTTCTACTTCCAGCACTTCAACTACTCCAGTTGCTTCACATGCAGCTGACGGTGTGATTGGTACTTTCCAGGCCCAACCACACTCTGCCTCAAGCACAAACCCCAAACCTGCTTCTTCTAATGTTCAAAATGCTCCATCTCTTGCCCCTCCCACCGACAAGACTTTTGAGGTAAATGCAGTTCAATCTACCCCAGCTGGTAAAAACAAATCTAAAAAGGGGAGAGGTAAGAATAAGGAGGGAAAAAATAATTCTCAAGTAGAGCAAACCAAAACTACCCCTGTTGATGATCGGGATAAGCGCAAACCCTGATACCCTTGTCTTATCTGTGGTGATGATCACTACACGAAGGATTGTCCACAACGCACCGAGGTTACTAAGTTCCTTCAAGGAGCTCCAAAACCACCTACACCGGCCGTTTTGTCCCAACCCTTCCCGTCTCAACAACAGGCTCAGTTGGTCATTCACGACCAAACCTCCTCTTCTACTACATCATATGTTTTGTTGTTTATTAGTGATTATAAGCAGAGCAATGTTGCACTCACTACTCGAGCCAAAGATTATTCTCCCTCTAAAGAGAAGGTTGATGATCTACCTCCTTCCTCGGTTCAACCCTCTCCCGCGACTCCACCTACCAACGGTCCTCTTCATCTTGAACGACCGAGCCTTGACACAGTTCTGCGACCCCTCCCAAAGGGCGTCGTTCAGAAATCGTCTCTCAATCCTCATGCTCATGCGACCCAGAACTACAACATTGTTGAAGATCTAGCCCAAGCACCTTCTGCGATGTCAGCCCTTGAAGTCCTTCAAACTTTTCCCGCACAATGGAAGGCACTGTTGAAAGCTATCGGTGGAATCGATCCGACATATACAAATTTAATAATCTTTGACTTGGAAGATCACATTCCAAGGTTACCCCTCAACTTGCGTTCTAGATCCAAGTGGTTGTCTCTGAAAAAAACATTTTCTGAACTGTCATCGACAAGGGTGCCTCAATGTGTGTCATGTCTCTTGCTTGCTGGAAATCCATTATCTCTCCTTCTTTGAATGAATCCCAGAACACTCTTAAAGACTTCAATGAATCCGATTTTAATCCCTACAGTGTCCTTCCTTCATTTCCCATCACGTTAGAAGGCAAGATGGTCCAAGTCGAAGTGGAAGTCTTTGACGCTCCCCTTGATTATAATCTTCTGCTTGGCCGCAGCTGGATCGATTCCATGCGTGCAGTTGTGTCGACCATTTTCTGTGTGGTACGTTTCCCACATCAAGGTAAGGTTGTCACCGTTGACCAACTAGACTTCTTCAATTCTGATACCCATACTGGCAACGTACCATTTATGGCTAAATCCCCATCGGGTTATGAGAACGTCGGTGTAGGCCTTCTCAAGGACTCTTCGTTAATGGGTACTTTCCCCATTCCACCGCTCGATGTTCCATGCTCGTCTGTTGCTTCCATCAACATGATCTCCACCTTACCTCATGAACTTCATATGTCTCACGACCCCTGGATAGTACCTGACCCTGGAGATCATCTTCATTACGGTGACACAATGTCGTTAAGTCCGGTCGAATCCGCCTATCAGGCCATTCAATCGACAACACCTTCTATCCCCTCTCTTGGTGCGTTGTCTCCCGATCCTTTTCGTGTTATTTTTACCACCGACGAGATGATCATGTCCATCATGGAGGACACCCCTTGGGATGATGGGCATCATCATTCCATCCTCTTTCTAGAGCAACATACCCTTGAGAACTACCAATGGATTTCGACCTCGTCGACCGTTGTCGTCATCTCGACCGTTCCTGAGTCTGCACACGATGTGTTTTCCGAAGGGAACTTAAGCAATATCTCACCCACTATTCCCCTTGACGTATCCATCAAACCTGGGATTGTCAAAAATGTCCATATCGGAGCTTCGTGTTCTTCTGACGAAGTTGTCACCTACACGTCCCTTTTCAAAGAGTTTCGTGATATCTTCGCATGGAGCTACGAAGAAATGCCGGGTATCGACCCTGAGATTGTGATACATGAAATAAAGACATACCCCGATGCTAAACCCGTCCGGCAACGCCTTCGTCCAGTTCACCCACGTAAAGCGGCTGCTATCAAGCTTGAAGTCAAGAAACTTCTCAAAGCCGGCTTCATTTATCTGGTGGCTCTCACAGACTGGTTTTCCAATCTTGTTCCGATTGACAAGAAACAAGGCACCACTCGTGTCTGCATTGATTATAGGGATATCAACAAAGCTTGTCCAAAAGACAACTTTCCTACCCCCTTCATCGATCAAATTGTCGATGATTGCACCGGAAGTGAAATCTTCTCTCTCATGGATGGTTTCTCCAGGTATAATCGAATAAACACTGTTCTCGAGGATCAACATAAAACCACTTTTATTTGTCCTTGGGGTACTTTTGCCTATCGAAAACTTCCTTTCGGTCTTAAGAACGCTGGCGCAATGTTTCAACGCGCTATGTCTTATGCTTTCCATGATATCAAACACATCGTTCAACCATATTTGGACGATTTACCCGCTCACTCAATGCACCGAGTTGATCACCCAAAACACCTTCGAGCCATTTTCGTTCGCTATCGATTCTACCGTATACATTTGAATCCTCATAAGTGCATTTTCTACGTGGAATCTAGCCGCCTTCTTGGTTTTATCGTTTCGCGTCAAGGGATCTGGGTGGATCCTTTAAAGGTTGAGGCGATCCTTAATCTCCCTCCTCCTTCTACACTTCACCAGTTGCAAAGTTTGCAGGGGAAAACAAACTTTCTTCGTCGTTTTATCCCAAATTATTCCGAGATAACTCGTGGATTTACGCGGCTACTAAAAAAGGATTCAGAGTTCGTCTGGGATACCATCGCCAACAATGATTTTGAGGCTTTGAAATTGTCCCTAACGCGTGCTCCGCTTCTCTTTCCCCCCGATTACAGTCGCGATTATTTCCTCTACCTTGCTGCCTCGGAATATACCATTGGTATGGTTCTTGTGCAAGAAGATGATGCTAATGACGAACATGTTATTTACTACTTGAGTCGCAGTTTAATGCCTACTGAAATCAAGTATTTACATGTCGAAAAACTGGCCTTGGCTATTGTTCAAGCCGTCCAACGCTTCCGACACTATATCCTCTCGCACAAAACTACAATGATTTCTCATTGCAACCCTATGCAACACATTCTTACCCATCAATTGCTAGGGGGAAAATACTCTTAATGGATTGTGATACTCCAGGAGTTTGGCTTGGAATTCAAACGCGTCAAGTCCAAGAAGTCCTTAGTTTTTTACTGAGTTGATATGCGACTTTCCCCATTCTACCGTGGAAACAGTAGCAGCTGATTCATTACCCGATGGGTCTCTTTTCCTTATTAGCACTGATGATCTTTGGTATGGGGATATCATTATATATCTCCAAACCCAGACTTTCTGGCCAACTTTGTCTAGTACTGACTGACGTCGCATACGCTATCAAGCTCGTCAATACATTATCCTCAGGGATACTCTTTATCATCGGGGGATTGACTCTATTTTTCGACGTTGCCTAACGTTCGAAAAAACCGAGAAAGCTCTGAATGCCTGCCATTCTGGAGCATGTGGTGGTCATATGTCTGGGTATGCTACTGCCCAGAAGATCTTACGAGTAGGGTATTTTTGGCCTTCTTTGTTTAATGAATGCATAATCGTCGTTCATAAATACCATGCTTTCCAGACCTATAATCAGAAGATACAGTCACATCCCGCTCCTCTTCACCCTATGGTCTCAGTTGGCCCCTTTGCGAAATGGGGCATCGATTTCATGACATGTCACCCTCACTCGGTCGAGGGGCATGGTTACATTATTGTAGCCGTTGATTACTTTACGAAATGGGCCGAGACGATGCCGACATTTGACAACACTGGAAAGACTGCAACATTATTCATTTTTAATCACGTCATAGCTCGTTTTGGTGTTCCCCAAGCTATCATCATTGATCACGGTAGCCACTTCAGAAACTTCATGATGTCTGAACTTACTGAAAAGTTGGGTCTTCGCCATGATAACTCAACGCCCTATTACCCACAAGCCAATGGCCAAGTCGAAGTGATTAACAAAGTTCTCATAACTATGCTCCGATGTATGATAGAGATTCATAAAACAAGTTGACACACAATGTTGTTTTCGACATTGTGGGTTTACCGAACATCCGTCAAGTCCGCTACTGGGTTTACACCTTTTCGGCTAGTCTATGGTGTAGAATCCATTCTCCCGATTGAATGAGAGATACCCTCTTTAAAACTAGTTGTTGAACTCCTACCAAACACTTCTGCTGAGGAATAACGTCTATTGTATCTTATGCGTTTAGATGAAACTCGATGTGATGCCACCCTAGTCATCGAAGCTCAGAAGAAACGTGTCAAGGCTCAATACGACAAACATGTCAAGCCTCGCATTTTCTTCGAAGGAGATCTCGTTCTCCTCTATGATCAAGATCAAGATATGCTAGGGGCTGGAAAATTCAAAGCCATGTGGCGAGGTCCTTATATCGTTTGACGAGTTTTGGAAAAATGAGATTATGAGTTAGTAGATTATGATGGTATCCCTTTGAGTGAACCCAGGAATGGGTTGTACTTGAAGAAGTACTATGCATAAAATCATCTGTGCATGAGTACTTGTATTTTTATTGTATCATACTTCTTGTGTGTTATTATAGCTTGCTTTTGTCGTTATCTGGTCTCTGCCCTTATGTGACATTGTGTTTGATTTCCAGATGTTAGAGTCTTCTCTACCCTATATTGGCTCCGCTGATGGCGCTAACCATAGTACTCAGAACCTTGCTTCCGTTGCATGGGCAATTTACACCCCTACAAACGAACTTGTCTCCTTACGAGGTGTGTGTCTCGGCTGTGCAACCAACAACATTGCAGAGTATAACACCGTTATTGAATTATTGGTTGATGCTATTTCACTTGGAATCCGTCATTTGGTTGTGCGACTCGATTCGCAACTGGTAGTACTACAATTAAGTAATGTATACACTATTCAAAGTCCTACTTTGTTACGGGTGTATTTGCGAATTCGCCTCTTGGAACGTTACTTTGATTACATTGAATATAAACATATTCCTAGATGTCTAAATACATTAACAAATGCATTGGCTAACTATGTATTAGACAGACATTTGGATCATTTATAAATCAATCACATCAACACATGATAAACCGGTAGAAGTCGTCTGTATATATAACGATCAAAAGAGTTTTTTTAGAAAAAGTTTGTCCAAAGACCAAAATGTCAAAATCTGAAGCTCATAGCTTCTACAAAGTGACGCCATGGATGACGTTCACGGTAACACACGACTGCCCGGGAAACTCTACGGAGCAGTCGACTCATGGACCCTGACACTCCTACTGTAAGACGCTGATCGCGTCGTGGAACCTCTTCAAGAGGCATGTTTGGAATATCCACTGTCAATCCCTCTAGGTTTTGTTCCACAACAGAGACCCTAGGAAGCGATACTAAGGTATGTTACTTGTTCCTTCCTACTAGCTAATTCAAGGTTAAAACTTAGGGAAAGAGTCACGTCCTGTCCTTTTTTTTTCTAGATCCAAGTGGATCTAGGGAGATTAGTTAGTGTCCGCACCTACCGATTTGTCTGATAACAAGTAGGTCTAAAGAGAGGGGTGGTGGAAGCATGTTTTAGGATTTTTCGAAAATGGTATCACTGATATGAGCATCATTGCCTAACTAGTCGTTCTAGAATGCGTCTAATAACATTGTCTCTATGGAATTCATATCCCATAAGTAATCATCCATACCAACCTCTTTTTGATTGTCTTCATTGCCAACTTCTGAAGAAACACTATTGTTGTAGTCATTCATAATTGGTGAATTTGGACAAAGTGGGAATTGAATAAGTGGTTGGTTCAACCATTCTTGGTATGCTTCCTCTCTGAGTTGTGCTCTCATTGCAACCTTCTCTCGGGTTGACATTGTTGTGGGGTGCAACAGAATATGGTAGGTAGGTCACTCATCATCAGAAGAATACCAATTTCAAAAATATTGAACATTAGTACATCGATGATATTATGAAGCACAATGAATAATTTGTTTGTTCGAATTACATTATACCAAACAATTATTACCATCGTCGATCCATGATTGCGGCTAGAATATGGAATGTCACAATTGGTAGGGTAAAGCGACTATCCATTTTCATGTACCAACTGTTTGCAATATGTTGCTCCTCATAAGACCTTTAGACGTTTTTGAGCCGATACTTGAATATTTTCTACATCTAAACTCGATTCTGAATCAGAATCCTGCAAATTCAGATACATTTTTATTCAGATTGACATGGATAAAAAAAATTCAATGAGATAATCGAAACATAAATAAAATAAGTTAAACTTACTGGAGATGGAAAGGGAGAACTCCACGATGGACTTTGATCAATATGGAATGGGATGGAATTTGAAGAATTGGCCATTTGATAATATAATAAGGTTTTCTCCCCGTATTTCAACAAAATTAGCAAGAAATTTTCCTGTACATATCTAAAATAAATTTTGAGTACCATACCACAATCTAAGTTTGAATATAGTTTTGAAACTATTTTTTAAGAATAAGACAACATAAAACGTAAAATGCATACTTAAGTATTGTAAGTCATGTGAATTCATCCTAACAGATAATTTGAGATGAATATACTATTTTATGTGCAAATAAAAGTTCAAATAAATTTAAAAGCATCCCAGTGCGCTTGTAAACTAAAAACACATTGGTGCACATATTAATAATAAGCACCGATGTGTTGAAAAATTAACCACATTGTGTTTCGAGATTTTGTTAATAATTTTTTTTTATAAGTTATCGATGTGTCAAATTAATATAGACACATCGGTGCGTAATGTAATATGGACACACCGATGCTTAATGTAATATGGATGCACCGATGTGTCTTACGTAAACGCATTGCACTGTCATGCTGAAAAAAATAAAAATAAAAATATTTTTAAACAATTAAAAAAAGAGCAGGAATCGAATTTCATAAAATCTATTCACTATTTCATTATTTTGCAAAATTTTGAAGGTGAGAGAATTGCAAGAGAGACATACAGAGGAACATTGTGGAGGAGCAAAATACTTTGCAACCACAATATTATTCAAAATATAAGAATTTGAAGTGTATGGTGATTCACTCTAAACCCTTTTCATAAAGTTTTTTAAATATTGAGAAGGTATTCAATATGTTCATTATTTTCCCAAAATTTACAAGAGACAAATTTGGAAGAGAGACATACTATGGAGCAAAAGAATACTTTGGAAAAACAAAAATATTTAAAAAATTAGGATTTGAAAGGTATGACGATTCACTCAAAACCCTACATTTAGAAAAATAAATAAATCATACTTACCTTAAACCCTTGTTTTTTTTTTTTTGCTTACGTCAATGCAAAATTTCACCCTAGGGTTGAACTCCCTCTATCACTTTAGATTTAGGGATTTTCGTTTTAGGTATGTTAGATCTAATGGGTTTGTTTTTATATACATAAGTGTTTGTCATGTGATGCAAAGAGACTACTTATTGCATCAGATTCCAAACGTAGTCATCCCTCTGACTTTTTTTTTTTTTTTTTAAACGGTTTCCTATTTGACTTTTTTTTTTAAAAACATTTTTCGACTTTTTGGTACACCATTTTGATAGAAACACATTGATACATTTATTTCTAAGGAGCACCGATAAAACCATACATTTTTTTTAAAATTTTAAAAATATGGTGCATAAAAAAAATATCGCCGATGTTTTCTCCTCTAAACAACACATAAAATGTTGTCACATATTTTTTCTTATTTTTTTTAATTTTTTCTTCTCATCGATGTGTAATTTTTCTATTGTTTTATTTTTATTTTTTATGAATGTTTAATTTTTTTCTATGTTTTTGTTTTTTTCTGTAGTCGCTGTGATGTCTTCTATATATATCGAATTGTTGTAATTCACAATATTAAAAAAAATAAATTAAACTATTTGGTGCGTTTTGTTGTATGGAACACACCAATGCGTTTTATGTAATAAACACACCGGTTCTTTTTATATAAAAAACGCACTGGTTACAACGATTTTTTTTTCGCTGAAAATTATGTGATATATTTATAAAATATATTTAATAATTTTTGTATTGAATGGTACGAGTTGTATATTGATAAAAATATGAGTGAGAAGAGTTCAAATAAGAAAATTTATGGTCGACACAATGATGACAGATCCGAAAAAACAAAAATGCAGGTTCTCTATAATTCTATACAAAATTAATATGGTTGAACTATATGTAAGTTTAACTAATATGTATTGGTTAGTGTGTTTCATGCAGGGCCACAAAATGAGGAAGCTCAATAAGATTATTTTTGATCTAAGTGAAGAAGAGTGTAAACGCTTGATGGAAAAATTGCAGAGGGATGAATAAGGTGAATGAAAAAATACCATTCAATATGATTTTTTTTTTTGAATTTTTATTAATAATATGTTGGATCATGTTGTCATTGATGCCAATGGTTTGATTGATTGATGTCATTGATTGGAGGACCCATTGCTCTCATTATTTTCTTATCATGATTGATAAGGCGCACAAATGGATGAACTCCAAAGTGGTCCCCTTATGATGAAAGTCCTCATGGGAAGACGCTTTACAGATTGAGTTATCTTAGAAGAATGGTTGGATGACCCATGCTTGTATGTGGAATAATGAGATGAAGATCAAGGAAATTGTTGGTGAAACTATCCTAGATGGATAGTGCATGTCATGCCATTTTCGGTGGTATGTGAAATGTCACATAACTCCTCATGGTTTGAGAGTTATGGCCTTACGAAGATAAGGATCCCCACATGAAGGCTTGAAGCCCCCAAGGTCAAAGAAGTCAAAGTAACCTAAAAGAAGAAATCATTATTTAAATGATAAATTAAAGTGACAAAGTCAAGGTGGATTATTTAAATAATAAAGACAAGTGACAAAATCAAGAAATGATAAAGTAAGGTGACAAAATCAAGAAGAAATATTTATATGATAAAGTATTGGAGAACCTTCTATTTATGGAAAGTGGTTAACCCTAAAAATAAGGAAAACAGGTTAAGTGACCTAGAAATGGGTTAAGTGATCTAAAAGAAGAAATCATTATTTAAATGATAAAGTAAGGTGACAAAGTCAAGGTGGATTATTTAAATAATGAAAAGAAGTGAAAAAAATCAAGAAATGATAAAGTAAGATGAGAAAATCAAGAAGGAATATTTAAATGATAAAATATTGGAGAAATTTCTATTTATGGAAAATGGTTAACCCTAAAATA
>JZKD02S2291764.1:997836-1032033 GCA_000966675.3 Picea glauca
TTGAAGTCCATAATAAAAAGAAAAATTGTACATACATCTTGTGTTCTTTGTGTTCCTTGTGGAGATGATTTGTTGATGATATGTTGCTGATATGTATTCATATCTAACTGATTATGAATGACAATGAGTAATGAGCAAATGTTGAATGTTAACTAAGGAGTTTTTGTGTAAGAGGGAAGTTTTGGGAAAATATCCCCACACTCATTCACTCCCCCCTCTAAGTGTGGTAGGTGTGTCCAACATAATATACTTAGGAATATTAGATGACATGTTTCAAACAATCTATTAATTCACATATGTTTAATGTTCTACAGGAACCAACAATGAGGGAACATAATGTCATCATAGCAAGAAAAAATTAATTTATATAGATGATGTAAATGATGATGAATTGGTCCTTAGCTCATCTGAAGTGGTGTTGGAGATTAATCAAAGGGGGGAAAACTTTTACAGAACTATGAGGGATATAGTGGAATGAACGTATAGATGTACTTTCCACTTACAATATATAAATCAATCCAATGATTCCAAGAACCAAGTTATGTTTAAACTACATGAAACATTTCCAGAGCAATGGTCAATGAGACCTGTCAGACTCACAATAATAAAAACATACAACAACAAAAAATAATCATTCAAAAAGTAATATTCCTAAATACATTTTTTTAGAATATATATATATATATATATATATATATATTACAAAGTAGTCATTTATTAATATATCAATTTTGTGATATTTAGTTTTCATATATCAATATAAAAATACTTTATTGTCGTGTTATTTTTTTAGGAAAATTATGAAAATCTCAGAGGAGATGGTCCAAAAAAGTGTACAACGAGATGGTCAAAGAATTAGACATAATTGCATCGCAGGAAGAACTATCTTGACAACAACGTGCTTCAAATGTATGTAATCATTAAATTTTTCTATTAGGTACAAATAATTAATTTAACATAAAATATTATTTTTTAAATATTCTCTTACAGAAAAGAAAAGAAAATGGAACTCATTCTGCACATAAAACTGGACGACAAGGAAGAAAATGGTTGATAACAAAGTTTGTGAGTAATTGTTATTTCCTCATAACAAATTAAGGTTTTTTTTTTGTATACTTTAAGTTGTTTTACAACAATTATCATTGAATGTCTTCAAACAAGTGCTAACATATAAATAACAATCATTAGAAAAATTGATTGACATTGGGTTAATTAAGGGTTGTGAGTATATGTTGGCATATCAAAAATTAATTGTGGAATTTGTAAGTATAATCTATGTTGTTTTACTTCTATCATTTTATAATTCATGAAACAAAAATACTACTTTATATTAAATCTATGATTTATTATGGGGTATAAAACTTGCAGGAAACAAAGTATGGAACTGAGCCAACAAAATAATTGTTGAAACAAGGCATGAGATTTGATTTTTAACATATGCATATGATTCATGAGTCAATTCTTGCTTTGCATGGTCGTCACTTTTCAATCTACATTTATGTATATTATTTATTTCAATTTTCATTATTCTCACCAATGTAGATAGACTCATTATAATTTATTTTTATGTTTGTAGATGGAACTTGAAGAAGAACAAAACAATAGAGGAAATCAACCAAACATTCAACAAAATAACCCAAGGCGTGGAAGTAGCTCGAGCACTAACAACAATTCCAGTGAAGAATGATGACCAATATATTTGGATATCAATGCAAGCCGCAATTGTATTTTTTAGAAATAATTGTCTGTGAAAATCATACAATTTTGTTTAATGTAATGGACATAGTTTCCCAATTGAAAGACACGAGATTAGCGATAAGTGTCCGATTTTGTATGACAAAGACCCTCTTATTCATATAATAAATTCTGTTTTAATTTATTCTATTGCGTTGTCCAATGTTGCTATGAAATGTTACATCACTGATTAAATATATAGATGACTAAATATTATAATGAAGAGATGCAAAATTTGATGATATAACAAATTAATCCAAACATCATATCCAAATTTACTAATCGAAATATAATATATATGTAAATTTTTTGATAAATAATGGAATTAAAAATAATAATAATTGCATTATCACAGGTCGATGTTTCTCGATGTATTTTAATTATTAATCTCATCGGCACGTTTCATATTAAAACACACTGGTGCGTTTAATATGAAATGCGCATCAGTGCTTTTATGTAATCAATTAGCATTGATTTCAATATTTATTTAATGCCACAAAATTATATTAAAAATTTGGCGTTCGGTGCGTTAAGCTTATATGAAGCACCAATGCTTTTGTGTTATTAATACATGCCAACACTATTGTGTTATTGATAAGAACTGGGGCTTTTTTGTTACTTAAAAACACCGGTGCTTTCGATTTTTAATGCACCGGGGGGTTTTCCAGCTAACACACCGATGCATATTGTTTTATACAACATTGATGCCTTCTTATTAATAACACACTGGGGCGTTCTAAGCAGAAATCCCTGGTGCTTAATTATTTTTAACTCCCTTGGTGTGTTTTACTGTTAAAGCCACGATGCTTATAAGACAAACGCTCTAGTGCTTAAATATTTTAATGCCCCGGTGCTTGACGTTAAGTGTACAACACCGATGTTGTAGGTGTATGTACGCATCGATGATTGTTCCTTATACACATGCATCGATTTGTAAACATCTGCTAACACCTCTCACCGCCTAGATTTTTTTAGTTATAATAAACGTTCGTTATAGTATTCACAAAAACACCCGCTAGCGAAAATAGATGTTGTAGCAGAGTTGTTTTTACTAATTTTTGCCAATTTTGTAACACTAGAAACCTCTGCTAAAAGGTCTTTTCCTTGTAGTGTGTCTACCCACTTCTGCTTTCCCCCCTTCATTTATTTGAGGGTGATCTTGGATTTTTGTAAAGTAAAAGGGACAAAACACCTATGGTGTAAGAACTGGTTCCATATAATCCTAAGGAATGGTGCGAGTTTCCTTCATTTGCTCATTTGATTCCTTTTCTAATATTTCAAAGCAATATGCAAAATTTACTTGGGGGATTCTTTATTGTCTTTCCATAGTTTGTTGATTTGTTTCTTGAGATGACCCAGGTGCTAATTTCCCTTGGATTTTCCAAGGTTGTTGTTTGGATGAAGAAGGCACTGAGCTTGAAACATTCCATTTAGTTGGTGGTATTTTATTTTCAACAACCTACCATGCTCTCCCTTGTTTTGGTGTTGTTGAGTTTGATCCTTTATTTTTTTGCAATTCTTTTAAAAATGGCCATACTCATGGCATATTTTATATTTGAAAGGAAATTCTTCATAATTGAATTTTCAAATGTGCATCCAATCATCTAGATCCGGGTGAATAGCTTCAAGTAAAACCTTTTCCAAATTAACTTTAACACAAATTCTAGCATAAGCATACATGTACTAGACTTGGGATCAGACTTATCAATGTACTTCTTGAGGGTATTACCAATACTTCTAAGAGCATCACCCCTTAGCAATGAAGGGGCAAATGAGGTAAATGGACCTAGACAAGAACAAAATAAGGGATGTCTACCTCTGGGTCAATATTTGGAGTCCACTTATTGAGATACATGACCTGAAAGACAAAGAAGTACAACCCACTTCTAAAGATTAGATCTCTAATCAAATAAGAATGTGTACTACCTCTACCACAAAAGAATAAGTTAAGCTTGCCTGAAATGAGAACCTACCAATTTATTTGCACCCAATTCTCCATTGAGCATGGGGAGGGCCATACCCTTATAAATTGTCAAATCAACCTTTTTCCAATTAGAACCAAAACATTGTGTCTGAAGCAACAATTGGAAGGTGAACCTCAGGCAATTGGTCAAGTTTCTTCACAGGTAAGAAAGATTCGATTTTGCAGTGGTTTTCCCAAAGAGAAAATCAACTACTTGAAGGTAGACACTAAACCTCAGGCAATTAGTCAAGTTTCTTCACAAGCGAGCAAGATTCGATTTTGCAGTGGTTTTCCTAAAGAATAAATCAACTGCTTGAAGGTAGACACTTTATAATCGAAGTTAAAAGGAAGAATGGAACCTCCCCCTAACATGGTTAACATGCTCGATGGCCTTGAGGGCACATGAGTAGATAACAACAACGATGATCTAAGATTTGCAGAGTGCGAGAGCATAAAGTACATTCAAGTTATACCATCATAAGTATTAACAAAATATAAATACTTACCAAACACTTAATTTTCGAGAAATAAAATGTTGTGATGCATTATATAACAAATAACTAAATAAATCAAATTAATTAAATTAATTAATAATGCAAGGCATTTATCATCCATAAAGTTTTTGTTTTCTTCAACAAAAATTTAAGTGTAAATATAATTTCATATCATTTATAAAGTTTTTGTTTTCTTTTTAAAATGATGCCAAAATTACTTATGAAATTTTCATGTGTAAATATAATTTTACAAATGTAAATATAAAATTGATTGACGAAAGAACAAAATTACTTATCAAATAAGTAATTTGTCAAATTACTTTGAAAACAAGTAACATACTCACTTTTTTTTTTGCTTTACAAGATTAAGAACCTTCCTACAAAAAAAACTATGTAAATTAAGGAAGAAGTACCACTCCATATATAAAGTCAATGAATAATGAGTGGAAGCCACCCAACAACAATAACAACTTCCACTTCCACCTAAAGATGAATAATGAGTGGAAGCCACCCAACAACAATAACAACTTCCACTTCCACCTAAAGTGTATCTCATGTTACCTACGTTATTCTTGATGATACTTCTATGTATAGTTGTGTATGCCATAGGGTTAAATTTTATGGAGTGATGTTAATTGCTTTTTATATTATTATATATTTTATTATTATTTTCATGGGAAAGATGGGTGTGCATATATATAACCTTTCATATATATAATCACTTAAGATTATATATATTATTATAATAATATTTATTTTTTTAAAAGATTATATATATTATAATAATTTTATGGATGATGAAAATCTATGTGGTTTTATCTTTTATTTTTTTAGTCAATGAGGATACATTATATATATGTTTTTATTTTTCATTTTTTTAAGATATATATAGAGAGAGTTTAGTTTAGGTGGGTTGTGATAATGAGTGTTATTTTTTATATATATTTATTTTTCACATTTTTTTTATGAGAATATTATGGTAATGATTTAAAGCCCCGTGTTGATAAAGTTTTAAGATTTTGCCAAAATCTGTTTATTCTAGATTTCATCTTCAAAATGAGAGAAAGTGTCCAATAAATTTCCTTGTGATGTATATTTCATGGAAATAAAATGACTTGAAAATTTCTTTTATAAAATTTTGATAACCTAATCTTTTTTATTATAAAAAAATATAAAAAAAGCATATAAAAAGAAAAAAAAAGAGCTAAATTTATTTAATTCCTAATATATTTCACTTATATTTCAAAACAAATTTAAAAACTAAATTATGTTAGCAAAATTTAATTATCCCCATCACTTGAATGGGGTGTTAGGGAAGAGGGATGTGTTGGCCACCAATTGGCAACTTGTAAGGACAACACGTGGAGATGGGACTAAGTGGAAAGAGGAGGAAGCTCAAGTAGATGATATTAACATGAGGGCAACCACCCAAATGCCCAAAAGGAAGGACAACCAACCTAACATTGAACAACATCACCAAGACTCCACCAGGAACTCCATTCAAAACCAATCATTATGGAGAGGAGTGGTTATGATCTGTGGCTCTTCATATTGCAAGAAGGTGATTTGATGATTGAAGTTTTTAGCAGAAGAGGAATTGAAATTTAATGGGTTGAATATGTGGTCGAGATGGCAGACAATAGGCAAATCAATGTCTAGAATTTAGGCAAATCAATGTCTAGAATTATGGTGTGGTGCCCAACCATGAAGAGGTGGAGGAAAATAAGACGACTAGATGTGGTCATCCCAAGCAATGCATTGCCCAAAATTTGGTGGGTGCAAGGCCTTTTAAAGTGACCGAGGTGGTTCATGATGCAATGTCTTCTATTAATCCATTTCATCAATTTTTTTTAAACAATATCAAAGTGGAAATGGAAACTACAAAGAATTGAGTTCGAATGAAACATTGCCACACTCCTAAATGGATTGACATAGAATTGGGGATTTAGATTCTAAACACTACGTTTTATAGAACCTATGAATCCAAGTACACCAAGCACATCAACTTATACTGGCACATTAAGGAACTCATAACATATGCTATGGAAGAAAGAAACAACAAAGTTATTTTGAACAAATTAAATACTCTAAATAATAATTATAAGCACCTCATCAAAATAATTTGTAATTTCGAAAGTGATAATAAAAGGGTTGAGGATGTAGAAGACATTGAAGTGGCTGTGATAGCCACTAACAAGAATAATGCTGTGAGATAAAACAAAAAATTTCATATGCACAAGATTCACAAAGGTACAAATGCGTTGTGATATGGTTACCCAAAAAATGAAAAACCAATATTCTTGTATTACAGTGACATAATAATGATTCCTTCAGTGCTGAATTGGATGAGAAATATTATAAGAAGTATTATTGACGTAATTGTGATTTCATTATGTCAGTTTTTTTTTTTCAAATTATTATTTAGATTTATTAAAATGCATATTCTCTATTTTTCTTTAATTTTTACATCTTATTTAATAATATATGTATATGTAATCAATGATGATAATTTTTTTATAATGTTTTTTTAATGATATTAATTAATTTTTTTATAATGTTTTTTTATGATATTAATTAATCTATATAGTGGGATATATCACTTTCTTTAATTTTTACATCTTATTTAATAATATATATAATCAATGATGATGATTTTTTTTATAATGTTTTTTTATGATATTAATTAATTTTTTTATAATATTTTTAATGATATTAATTAATTTATATAGTGGGATATATCACTTTAATATATTAATAGGAGATACCACTTCAATATTGCTATTTTCAATGACATACAAATCATTGTATGTTGAAACTTATATAGAATTGTGAATCAACATTTATAATCAATATGTAATAATACATAAAAGGATAAAAAAAATTATAGTTATAAATATTGTTTCAAAATGTTATAAGATAGGTGTATTCCATTATTATGTTGTTTTCCACACACATCCACATAATACATCACACATCGTATGTTAAAAGGAAAGTAAGAATCAAACATAATCACCACACATTTAATCAAACATATATTCCTTAACCACTACAACTACCTTCCCTAAATTTTTTGAGGATTTACAACACTACAATAACAAGGGTAATATTTGCAACACAACTATTCACTGCCTTGGTATTATGTCTATATTTCATCTAATTGAAATAAAAACCAAAAACTATAAATTGTTACCACAACTTAATTTAACAGAAATGCGTATTAAACTAGCAATTATTCTTGAAGGTGCAAAAATTAATTATATACACTTTAGTTTCATGTGTATCATAGTTAAGAAAATATTTAGCGCATGTTGTTATAAAGATTATGCACACTTCAGTTTCATGTGTATCACAGTTAATATAAAATTTGGTTTGATGTGTATCACACCTCTTTTAGATTTGGGTGCAACATGTATATGAAAAAAATAATATTTGGTGCGATACAATGTGTTACATCTTGCCATCTCTATGTAAAGCTTGATTTCTCATCTATATCATTTATTTTTTATATTTTGTCTTTACTAATTCTCAATTATATTTATTCAACAAATACTTAGCAAAACAATTGTCTCACCAATATTTTATATACAGTAGTAAGTTTTCAAACTCTACATTTCACATTATTCCAATATCCATTTTAAAATTCAATTTGAAATTAAATGAAAATGAAATAATAAAATCTATTCAAAACAATTAAACAATTCTAATTCACTAACATCACTAGGCAAGCAAAAATATACCTTTGAACATGACACATTTGTATATTGGATAAACTTCATATATAATCTTAACAAAATATGAAAGAATAATCCACGATAGTACACACAATGCATCTTATTAGGACACCAACGTTATTAATAGTTTTGATTAAAAAATTAAACTTAATAAAAATAAATTTAAATAAAAATGACAAAACAAATTTATATTGTATTTTTTTTATATAATATAAATTAAATAAAAATAAATTTAAATAAAAATGACAAAAGAGATTTATATTGTTTTTTTCATATAATATAAATTGTTGGACTATGCAATAGAGACAAGTGTGAGATGCACTTATTATTCACATGATATAAGTATAAATACATCGAGCTTGGCGTTTAGATTCATATTCCAAGACGTCTCTTGGACTACCTATAAAGTTTCGTTTCATATTCTCTCAATCGAGTAACCCTAATGGTTTACATTTCCAACATTGCTCCCCTTAATCTGAAGGGGTGTGTGTGAGTCCAAGATGAGAGCTGATATATGAAAGTGAGCAGTTGAAATATGGAAGTGTGTAGTTGTTGATGGTTGAATGTGCTCTTTGAAATATGGTGGTTTTTGGATGACCACAAATTGAATGGCTAGTAGAAGCTGATCCATTCTACTAAATGATGATGGTGGTTCAAGGAATACCACAAACCAATCTGGTGGTTTAAGGATGAACACAAACTATGGAACTCTACTTTAAGCTCAATGGTTTCAAGAACATTTCCTAAGTTAGCTAGAAGATGGAAAATTGTGTCTTTTTCTAATTGGAAGTGCTCTCGAATGTTGGTTTAAAGATGACCATAAAATGTGATGTAGAAGAAGCTAAAAGTTTTCTACCAAGTGGAGGTTTGATGGAAACCAAAAACCGTTGTCTAGCATAAGCTGTAAGTCTTCTACTAAGTGGCGGTTTAATTAAAACCATAAACCAATCACACTCTCTTGTCACACTCGCTTGTTGGTGCTCGACTGGTAGGACTTTGAACCCAGAAGCTTGACTGTCAATCATTGATGATGTTCCCCTCTGTTAGGGACAAGGTGGGAAGACAAAAATATATCCACTGCAAGATATGTCAATACATGAGTGCAAATTCTTCGGTATGACTGAGATATTTTCTTGGCTATTGATGACCAACAGGGGCTAGGGCCGGAGAATGGAATAGGTCCACTTCCAATGAATGGAGATGATAGAGGAATGTGACCTCCACCCCAAGAAAAAGATTGGTAGGGAGCTTGAGTGCTCCCTGCACCAACATTCGATGACTGAGACATTGGTTGAGAACTCACCAATGCGTTAAACACGCCTATCAATGATATTTCATAAGAGAAAGTGTTTGTTGTTGATGCAAAAGATGCAACTGCACTTGAAACTTGAGTGGGACCAACAACCGATGAGGTAATGTTGATAGTTGTCACGACGATGGTGGATTGAACCACATTTTTTGTTTGAGTTGACATACTAGGAGGAAAGATCCCCCTGGTAACTATTGCCGAGGTGGGAGTTGCAGGTGCTCCCGACCATGACACTGTCAAAGTGTCATCCATAATGGCCCGCAGAAGAAGGCTGCTATCAACAAATTCTATCCTAGAGAAGGGAGTCGTAAGACCAGAAACGGGAAATTCCAAGGTAACGAAGAATTATCGTGGAGAGAATTCCTTAGCTCCAAGATCCTCAACACTTACCTCTCTTGGTTCTAGAACATTGACTTCTAGAGAGTGATGGTCTGGGATCTCAGACTGACCAGCCGGTACGAAAGTGTCAGAATTCTCAAGATGACGCCTTTGAGGAGGCAGGGGAGAATTATTTCTAATATCTTCCTTGGGTGGAAGGCCTTGAATTCTCCTCAATCTTCGAGGTGGTAAGTTGGCCACTTTGAGTGTTCAACTCTCGATGATAATTGACTCTCCTTCCTAAGGTTAATCTACCTTCACCAAACACACCGCTAAAAATCCTTAAAGATAAAATATACACAAACAACTTTTTTAAGATCCCGACTCAAGTGGATTAAGTCTTGGGGCTGGAAAAATAACAAAGTGGGATTGGGMTCTTCCGGACGAAGGCAAGGGTTGATTAAGTGCCATGGACCAACAAACGAAGGTATGAGAAGAAATTATCTTGACCTCCATAGTTTAACCTTATCTGATGTAACCACCCTCTCTTYGCGGGGAACCCTCCAACAGTACTGAAGTGCATGCTACAAAATCTTCCCCAGGTACTATGACAAACCCCTGTAGTCACCTTGTGATACACCTAGGAGGAGMAACTATTGATACCAACTCACAGTCGATGCCTGGGGGGTACAATCGACAATCGAGATCAAAAGTGTGGGTAGGGTAATAAAGCCTGAAGCCTTGAAAGCACAATCTCTCACAGAGGTATGGGTACAATTGAAACCCACAATACACAATATTTCCACTATGTTCGGTCCAACTATGGAGGGCAATCTCCTCAGCTATTCCTTATGCGACCTTGTGTTTAAATCTCGTGTTAGAGGAGCTTCTAGACCAACCTATATGAAAAACTGGATTCTATGCTCCATTACTTAGACACTTATGTTTGTTTAGTGGCCTTGGAGAAATTTACTCTCCAACATATGCCAAGGCCCTAGCTTAAACTTGTTGGTTTACCCTAGAAAAATGTAACATCCCGCTCTTGCGCGCACTGAGCGAACTTATTCTTTGAGGACACTTTCTTGCAAGTGATCCAGATTATTATACTATTGGCCGTTTGATTATGATTATGAGGCATTATGGATATGATGATATGTTATTTTGTTTTATTTACATAGACAAGTGCTATTGACTAGGTTCTCCTGAGTGTGCAGGACTATGGACCTCGAGGATGTAGAGGCGTCGATGAAACCCCTTGGACTCCGGATTGAGTCAGGGAGTGGACTATTGGGGTTTGATTGTTGTTGATATGACATATGTACATCTGATTAGAGGTTATGATGATTGATTATTATTGCTGACATGATTTGTTGATGATGCAGGCTAACGATAGCTTGCCGAACAGAGTCACATGTGGATTGGAGGGGTCACACATGACAACCAAAGAATTTGAGGGAGAGGTGTGGACAGAAGCCCTGCCACAACCTACTAGCACTCCCGCTGTGGCTCAGACTATAGGTTAACGATTACCTAGTTTGAGAAGACCCAGAATGTCATGAGGGAAGATTGCGACAGTCGCTCATGATGATTTTAAGGGGCGCACAATAAGGCAGGGGCCTTATTCCTTAGAGGCCCTTAGTCTCCCACAAGATCACATGGCGAAGTATTGACTCTAGGGGTTTTTGATGTCTACCAAGTCAGTCAAGAGGTGAGTGGCACCCTTGGAGCACATAGTGCATCTTGAAGGGCACGTCATGCAAGGAAAAAGGAAAGAGGCGAGTGGCACCCTTGGAGCATGTAGTGCATCCTGAAGAGCACGTCACTCAAGGAAAAAGGAAAGAGGCGAGTGGCACCCTTGGAGCACCTAGTGCATCCTGAAGGGCACGCCGCGGTTTCAACGGGAAAGTGAATAAACCTAGTAAGCCTTAAAACAAATGATGTGATAAGTAAGATTTAAAAACCATTTCCCTAATAAAAATGTCGCCCAACTTAGTGAAATTAAAATCTAGGTCTAAGTAACACATGTGGTCAAAAAAATAATAATCATAATTAACATGTAACAAGGAGGGGGTAAGAAATTCAATTAGATTATTAAAATCAAATTACAATGGGGGATTAAAATTTTAAAAGGGAAATGATTGTTTCATCTACATATGCTAATTTAATTTTTAATTAAAAAGAAAAAGGGGTAAAGGGTTGTTTTTCTACACTTGCTAATTTGAGTTTTAGTTAAAAAGGGAAAATGGGGAAAGTTAAAAGAAATAAGAAACTAAGGGAAAAATGGGAAACATAAATTAAAAAGGAAACATAAGGAAAAAAGTGAATGTCTAACTTAGTAAGGAATCTTTCCTTTAAGAACTTTCTAATTATGAACTCAACTAGGAATTTAGTAAATGTGTTAGTCATTTAAGATGTGTAAGGGAATATCGAGACACCAATGAACGTTTTTATGAATGTTTTTTGGTGGGTGAGGGAAATAAGAATAATTAAATAATTAATTAAATTAATTTCTGGTGCAACTAAGGGGATGGGTGACATGTGTACGGGGGAGTTTTTTTCTGATTAAAATAATGAAAAAGAAATTAAATGAGAATTTGGGAAAGAAATCACTTAAAAACTCTATAAAAAGGAGGGAGGAGGAGGAGTATGGATCTGATCTTTATGCGTAACATTACGCTGCTAATTTTTTTTCTTGACCGAACTTATCTTGTGGGATTTGGGATACCCAACTTGGGTAACGAGTGGTAGCTCGACCTTGTGAGATGAGCTCGGTGCTAGCTGTTCTCTGGTATAGTGTGCGTGGCCCCTTTGCGGCTCAAGGGGCTTAGGGAAAAGAAGAGTACACTTAGCGTTGGTTGGGAGGTACCGGTGAGGTCACATCGGTCGGCAAGCAGAAGCTGGATGGAGCGCACAGGACAAAAACTACCGAGCAATTGAGTTTGGCTAAGGTACGCTGGTTTAATGTTTACTTGCAATTAAATTAAATGAACTCATATTATTTCTCTGTGTTGGGTTTAAGATTTCATTTCCATGTGCTGTCTTGCACCTTCTTTCCTACGGTATGGTAATCCCCTTGCTTGCTATTTTCTGAATGGATTTCCCTTGGCGAACCCAACTTTTGATTTCAATAACTTATCTGTGTGGGTTTTATTGATTATTTTGAAGAGATTGTGCTTGATCTTCTGCCCTTATCCCTGGATCATCAGTCCATGCCTGAGAAGTCGGCCATGAGCCAAATCGATGATCATCACTTCGGTGTTTATAGACCTATAGATTCTAATTCCCTGCTTTTCTGTGCATGGATGATGAGCGAAGGATAATTTTTTCCTCGTTGTCCATGTTGGATTACTGAGAGGGGGGGTGAATCGGTAATAGAGAAATTTAATCCTTTTTAACCATATAATTCAAGTGTTATATCAATGTAGCATTATCATCCAATAACTGCAGAGTAAATAAGCAATGAAAAAATGAACAATCATACACATACACAATACACCCGTGTTTTACGTGGAAACCTAAAGTGGGAGAAAACCACAAAATGCTTTTTCTTATATGTCCTGAAGAATTACATTCATTGGAAGCACCAAATTCCTTTGTTTTCCAACTGCAACAGGAAGGAGGCTCCAATCCCCTTGTTTCTCAGGCTACAACCTAAAGGAAGCTCCAACTCCCCTATTCTCTGGCTACAACCATAAGGAGGCTACAACCACCTTTCCTTTCCTCGTCCAACTACCCTGAAGTAAAAGTAAAATGATGGAACCACTATCACACTATCACTGTGAGATATACCGTTGTAAGCCTGTACCAATAAACCTAAACCATGCATCAACCTGTAATCAACTTGTACCATAAACAAGTGCATCAACCATGCACCAACCTGTACAAAACAACCCGTAATCAACCTGTACCATAAAAAAGTGCATCCAACCATGTACTAAGTATGTACCAATCATGTGTCAACTACTCATCAACTATGACTCATCAATATGTACAAACATCATCAACTATACACCTCATGTATGTGCCAACTCATCAACTACTTGTCTCAACCATGTATCTCAACCAAAATCCCTCATCAATATCATCATACAAATATGATTTGTAACTCTGTAATAGACCTGGTGAATATGATCACATACCTGCAAACCTTCCTTAACTTTAACAACACGAGACTAGCATTTTCATCAAACTTTTCTTTAGTCTCACATGACTAGTTTTGGATTAGTTAACAACCCTAACTTGAAATAATCATAACTATGTACATGTAATGAATAAATATATGAAACTGATACACAATGTTCTTCAGTGTGTTTTATGCAATTCTCCCAAGTTTCACTACTTGGAACCTCTCAGAAAAGGAGTTATAGTAAAAATGACATACCTTACTGAATGTTGACTTATTCTAGAGAGAAACCTTGTAGAGCACGCCCCACACGAAATATTTGTTGAATCAATATGAAAATATTACACAACATACTACATACTATACTCTAACCAACACATTTTTTCTTACTAAATTTGGATATGTTATGAATACGTTATGATGTTTTTACCCGAAACACCCTTTTTAGACTAGTTTTAGGACTAGCCACAAACCCTAATTTCCACGGAGTGTAACTCCAAAAATACAACGAACCACAAGATGAATTTTTTTATCATAGATACTTGCATATGTTTCCTCAATGTCCTATCACTCTCACGGCCTGAATCATTCTATAAAAAAATTTATTGTGAAAATGGTGATATGACCTATAAATAACATACCTTAGAAAACATCATCAAAAGAATTTATCCTCCCTTGAATTCCGACCCTCTTTTCTTCACCTTCCCTTTGAAATTCATCTTAGATATCCTTTGGTTACCTCAGTCACCTATAGATATTCAATATTCTCAAGTGTGATGTAAAATGAGAGAGCCTTGCCTCTTATTTATACTCTCCATCTTCTAGGTCACTTAACCCATTTCTAGGTCACTTAACCTATTTCTAGGTGACTTAACCCATTTCTAGGTGACTTAACCCATTTATAGGTCACTTAACCTATTTTCCTCATTTTTAGGGTTAACCACTTTCCATAATTAGAAAGTTCTCCATTACTTTATCATTTAAATACTCCTCCTTGACTTTGTCACCTCACTTTATCATTTAAATAATCTTCTTTGATTTTGTCACTTCACTTTGTTATTCAAATAATCCTTCTTGACTTTGTCACTTTACTTTATCATTTAAATAATAATTTCTTCTTTGCAAGATCTTTGACTTCTTTGACCTATTGGGGCTTCAAGCCAACATATGAGGTTCCTCCAACTTCGTAAGGCCATAACTCTCAAACCATGAGGAGTTATGTGATGTTCCACATACCACTAGAAATGGAATGACATGTACTATCCATATAGAATAGTATTACCTTCAAATATGTTAAAACTCATACAATTATACATGAAACAACCTTGTGTCCATTACCCAAACCTTTGTGCTACCAGAATTTGCTACCAGACTTTCTTCAAGGGTTGACATCAATGACAACTAACCTTAATCAACAATCTCCCCCTTTGGCATTGATGGAAACACTCTGATGAAATACTGAAATTATGTCATGCAATACTGAAGTCATATCACTCAAGCTCCCCCTGGAAACATGCCTCTGTCCTCTGCATCTCTGTGAGCATTGATCCCCTTGGAACCATGCCTCTGTTCTCTGCATCTGATGAATCTCTCCCCCTTTGTTATCAATGGCAAAGGCATCTTTCCATTCAGGGCTGCTCCCCCTAACTGAACTATCCTCTTTATGGTGCTTCCTTGTGTACATCTAAGACATATAAGATAAGCAGTCAAAAGAATTCATTTTGGAGTAGAAATAACTCTAAGTCTCTAGTGAAGATACTCAAAGGATTCTCGTGGAAGTGGTTTGGTAAATATGTCTGCCACTTGTTTTTTTGTGCCCACATACTCAACTCTGATGTTCTTTTCTGCAACCTATTCTCGTAGAAAGTGATACTTGATGGGAATGTGCTTCATCTTGGAGTGCATCACCGGGTTTTTTGATATACCGACGATGCTTCTATTATCACAATATATTGGAATGGGCTCATCATAATCAACCTGTATATCTGTCAAAGTTTGTTTCATCCAAAGAACATGTGTACAACATGCTACTGTTGCAATATACTCTGCCTCGGCTGTAGATAGAGATACTGATGATTGTTTCTTGCTTATCCATGATACTAAACACTCACCCAAGTAGAACGCTACTCCATTGGTGCTTCGTCGGTCATCAATACAACTTGCCCAATCCGCATCTGTGTAGGCAATAAGAGATATATCATTTCCTTTTGGATACCATAATCCAAACTCTTCTGTTCCTTTGAGATATCCAAAAATTATCTTCACTGCTAAGACATGTGATTCCTTTGGTGCTGCCTGAAATCGTGCCACTTGTCCAACTTCCTGCATTACATCTGGTTTGGATGCTATCACATATAGTAGGCTACCAATCATTGACATGTATTTCCTATGATCTGTATACTTTGAATCATCATCTTTTCTTAACTTGCAATTTGTTTGCATGGGATTGATAACTGGTTTGCAATCTTCCATTCTGAACCTCTTTAGCATTTATCTAATATACTTGGTTTGAGAAATAAAAATTCCTTGGTTGCTTTGATGTATCTGAAGTCCCAGAAAGAAGGATAGTTCTCCAAGTAACGACATTTCAAATTCAATCTGCATATCCTTTGCAAATTTCTATCTTTACCTGTCATCATCACTACCAAAAATAATATCATCAACATAAAATTCAATTAATTAAATATTACCTTGACTTACCTTGATGTAGAGGTTTCTTTTTGCACTTCCTTTTCTGAACCCTGCCTAATGTAGATATTTATCCAGTCTAGAGTACTATGCTCTAGGAGCCTATTTTATAGCATACAAGGCCTTCTTTAATTTGCACACATAGTCTGCATTATCTAATAACCGAAATCCTTCCGGTTGTTTAATGTAGACTTCTTCTTCAAGTTCCCCATTCAAAAAAAAATGATTTTAGTCCATCTAACACACTTCAATATTTTTGGAGCATTCATAAGCTAAAAGAAATCAAATTGCTTCCATTCTAGAAACTGGGGAAAATGTCTCTTCAAAGTCGACTCCTTCAACCTATGCATATCCTTTACATACCAATCTAGCTTTGTTCCTTGTAACCTATCCATCTTCATTCAATTTATTCCTGTATACCCACTTTGTGCCGATCACATTCTTATCCTTTGGCATTGGAACCAATTCCCAAGTGTCATATTTCTCCATTTGATCCAATTATTCATCCATGGCCTTGTTCCAAAATTCATCCTTGCTGACCTCTTAAAAATAGGTTGGTTCAATCGTATATGTGAGTGCTAGGTGTGTTTGTTCTGGTGAAAAAATTCTTCTTTTAGTCTCAACTCCTACATCTTTGTTTCCAATAATCTAATCTAAAAGATGATTCTTCTGTACTCATCTGCTAGGTTTCTTTGGAGGCACTTGTTGAACTTTCTCTTCTGCTTCTGTTGGATTCTCTTCATCTTCCTATTCTACTTCCTTTTCATCTTCTGCTTCTTCTTCGAAAAGTTGTTCCATTGATTCATTTTCTTCTTCCTTTGATTCTGGTCTTCCTGTTTCATCAATTTTTACGTTGATGCTTTCTACAACTTTGTTTAATCTCATATTGTAACACTTGTATGCTTTCCTTGTACTTGAGTAACCAACAAGTACTCCTTTGTCCACACGAGAGTCAAACTTTCCAATTTTTCCATCTTCTCTTTTGATGTAGCATTTGCTTCCAAAAAATCTGAAGTGCTTCAAATTTGCTGGTCTTCCTTTCCATAGATCACAGGGAGTTTTGTCAGTGTTGTTTCTGGGCATTACTATGTTTTGAATGTGAACTACTGTATGTACTTCCCGTGTCCAAAATATATATGTCAATTTGGAATCCATTAGCATTGTTCGAGCCATTTCTTGTACTTTCCTATTCTTTTTTTCAAGAACTCCATTCTGTTGAGGTGTCCTAGCAACAAAAAATTACCCTTTTATGCCATGACTACTGCAGTAGTCCATAAATTCCTTTGAAGTGAACTCTCCTCCATTATCAGATCTCAAACATTTGATTTTTGAAACCATTTCATTTTCAACCATTTCCTTGTAGATCTTGAATCTTTCAAAAGCTTCTGACTTATTCTTGATAAAACAAACTGCAATAATTCTTGTATAATCATCAACTAATAACATAAAGTATTTCTCACCTTTTAAACCCTTTGTTGTAGTTGGTCCAACTAGATCAATATGCACAATTTCCAGTGGTCTTGTCGTTGAATATTCCTTTGATTTGAACCTAGTCTTGGTTTGCTTTCCTTATTGACAATGCTTGCATAAAGTGTTGGTTGGTTTCATGATCCAGGGCATTTATCTGACTGCTTCTCTTCTGTTGAATTTGACAAGGTTATCAAAATGTATGTGACCCATTCTTCTGTGCCATATCCAACTTTCATCTTCCTTTCCTAGACAACACTTTTCATTTCCAATTTCACTTAATACATATATGTTGCTTGAAGTTCTCACAACTGTAGCAATCAATTTTCATGAAACTTCTTTTCTTATCTCACATTTTTGTGAATCGAAAGTAACTTTATGACCTTGGTCACACATTTGACTCACACTTAGAAGATTATGTTTCATATCGTCTACTAGTAGAACATTTTATGCCTTGGTATTCTTGTTCCCAATTCTGACTGTGCCTTTTCCAATGATTTTAGTTGAATCATCATTTCTGAAGGAGACTGATCCATCTCTTTCCTTTTGTAATGTAAGAAACCTGCCTCTATCACTTGTCATGTGTTTTGAACAACCACTATCAACATACCAACCATGTTTCTTCTGCTTAGCTTGTAGAGTGTGCATTCTTCATTGCTATACTGATCCTGCTTTCTTATCCATGTCCTTTTATGAGGTTCCTGGCTGTGACTGTTGTTATTCTGTTGCGGTTCTCTAGGAGGGAATGTCATTCTGCAATCTTTGGCCATGTGTCCAAAATTGTTACATTTGTAACATTCCACTTCAGTGCTCAAAGATTCAAACTTGTTGTAACTTCTTCTCTGTGTTTCACTAGGCCTTCTTGGATAACCCCTTTGTGTATGAATTTCAAAGTTGTTTGTGTTCCTGTTGTTAGCTCCGCAATTCACATCTTTATGTCCAAAATTATTACATGCATAACATAAACCAAAAAAAATAGTTTGATACCTGGGACATGAAGATCTTCTGAACAAAGGTACTCTTATAAATTATTCTTCTTCCTGAGGCCTATGTGTTGGTTGTTGATTATGAAATATGAATCTTCTTGGTGGAGGAGTGTCCCTATAATCTTCCTTGTAGATCTTCCTATCCCCCTTGATTGTTTATGCATAGCTTTTTGGATATATTTCTTGTTGTGTTGTTTTGGAGCTTGATCATTTTTCTGTCTGATTGTATCCAATTCCATACTTGTCATGATGAGATTTTTGACTGCTAATAATGTCATCCAAAACTTTTGAGTTTTTCTGCATATTTTTCTTTTGAATATTCTTTCTTAATGTGATAATCTCTGCTTCCAAATTTCCAATGATCTTGTCTTTTTCTTCTAGCTATTCTTTGAGTGCTTCTTCATTTTTTTTTTATCTTCTTCTATTTGAACCTTCAAATTTGTGATCATTTGTTCTAGTTCTTGAGTGTCTTCTTTCTTGTCTATTTATGCTTGTATTTTCTTTTTTTTATTCTTTTCTCTTCTGATAACTTCTATGACACACATTAATTCCTCTCGGTAGTCAACTTCTACCTCTTCAATTTCTTCTTCAACTTCTTCATATTCTTCTTTTGAGTCTTCTTTATCAGAGTCTTCTACTTCCATGAATATAACTCTTTTTGTCTCATTGTCACTGACTTCATCTTCATTTGATGATGAGAGGTCTTCTTTGGTGCATAAGCTTTTCTTGAAAAATTTCTTTGTGGTTCTTTTTCTTTTATATGTTTGTTTTCCTTTTGAGTAACCTTCATCATTTCTCTTTTTCTTATAAGGACATTTGTTATCAAAATGACCAATACCATCACAATTAAAATGAATTCAAGGAAGCTTGCCTCTATACCTACCGTCGATTCCCTTGTTCAGTCTTTTGACAAAGTTGGCCACTTCTTCATCATCTTCCGAGACATCACTGCTACTGCTTTGTTCTTCTTTTTTCCTTCCCTTTTGCTTTGACGTTTTGGATGATTTGAAGGCTGCTTATTTTATATCTGGATTTTCCTGTTCAATTATCATTTCATATGATGTGAAGATTCCATGTAATTTGTCCATGATTATTGAGTTTAGATTTGATCTTTCTTCTAGTGTTGATATCTTAGGGTCAAATCTCATAGGAAGAGATCTTAGTACTTTTTGAACAATGACAGATTCTTTGATTTCTTCTCCCAATCCTATGATTGCATTTACTGTTTCATCAACTCGTAAAAAGTAAGATGAAATATTCTCATCTTCCTTCATCTTAAGTTGTTCGAACTCACCTTTGTAAGTTTGAAACTTTGCTTCTTTCACTTTTGAATATCCTTCATAAATATTTTGAAGTTTATCCCAAATATCTTTAGCGGATTTACAATGTGTAACTTTGGTGAATACTGTTTCACCAAGACGATTCAAAAGTGCATTTTTGTCTTTGGAATTATTCTGACCGAGTTTCACTGCTTTTTCATTTGTTGGCGGAACTGTTGGTGCTGTGTATCCATCTACAATTTATTGCCAAATTTCAAATCCATGTGCATGTATATATGTTTTCATCCTTATGCTCCAAAATGCATACTTTTGTCCATTGAACTGTGGTATTCCATTTTTATATAAGTTGTTGATCTCCATGATCTACCTTTCAGTGGTTAAACTGATTTCTGCAGGAACCTGCTCTGATACCAATTGTTGGATTACTGATAGGGGGGGTGAATTAGTAATAGAGAAATTTAATCTTTTTTAACCATATAATCCAAGTGTTATATCAATGTAGAATTATCATCCAATAACTCTAGAGTAAATAATAAATGAGCAATCATATAACACATACACATTACACCAGTGTTTTACGTGGAAACCCAAAGCGAGCGAAAACCATAGAGTTCTTTTTCTTATATGTCTTGAAGAATTACATTCATTGGAAGCACCAACTTTCTTTGTTTTCTAGCTGCAACTGGAAGGAGGCTCCAACCCCCTTGTTTCTCAGGCTACAACCTGAAGGAAGCTCCAACTCCCCTATTCTCTGGCTACAACTAGAAGGAGGCTACAACCCCCTATGTTCTCTGGCTACAACCGGAAGGTGGCTACAACCACCTGTCTTTGCCCCGTCCAACTGCCCTGAAGTAGAAGTAGAATGATGGAGCCATTGCCACACTATTACTGTGAGATATACCATTGTAAACTTGTACCAATAAACCTGAACCATGCATCAACCTGTACCTCAACCTGTAATCAACCTGTACCATAAACAAGTGCATCAACCATGCACCAAGCTGTACCAAACAACCTGTAATCAACCTGTACCATAAAAAAGTGCATCCAACCATGTACCAAGTATGTGCCAATCATGTGTCAACTACTCATCAACTATGACTCATCAATATGTATCAACATCATCAACTATACACCTCATGTATGTGCCAACTCATCAACTACTTGTCTCAACCATGTACCCAACATGTACCTCAACCAAAATCCCTCATCAATATCATCATCCAAATATGATTTGTAACTTTTTAATAGACCTGGTGTATATGATCACATACCTTCAAACCTTCCTTAACTTTAACAACAATAGACTAGCATTTTCATCAAACTTTTCTTTAGTCTCACATGACTAGTTTTGGATTAGTCAACAACCCTAACTTGAAATAATCATAACTATGTACCTGTAATGAATAAAGATCTGAAACTGATACACAATATTCTTCAGTGTGTTTTATGCAATTCCTCTAGGTTTCACTACTTGGAACCTCTCATAAAAGGAGTTATAGAAAAAATGACATACTTTGCTGAATTCTGGCTTATTCTAGAGAGTGACCTTGTAAAGCGTGCCTGCACAGAATGTTTGTTGAATCGATCTGAAAATTTTACACAACACACTAGATACTATACTATAACCAACACATTTTGTCTTACTAAATTTGTATAGGTTATGAAGAAGTTATGACGTTTTTACCCAAAACACCCTTTTTAGACTAGTTTTAGGACTAGCCACAAACCCTATTTTCCACGGAGTGTAACTCCAAAAATACAATGAACCACAAGATGAATTATTTACCACAGATACTTGGATATGTTTCCTCAATGGCCTATCAATTTCACAGTCTGAATCATTCTATAAATTTTTTTATTGCGAAAGTGGTGACATGACCTGTAAATAACATACCTTAGAAAACATCATCAAAAAATTTTACCCTCCCTTGAACTCCGGTCCTCTTTTCTTCACCTTCCCTCTGAAATTTGGCTTAGATATACTTTGGTTACCTCAACCACCTATATATATTCAATATGCTCAAGTGTGATGTAAAATGAGAGAGCCTTGCCTCTTATTTATACTCTCCATCTTCTAGGTTACTTAACCCATTTCTAGGTCACTTAACCTATTTCTAGGTCACTTAACCCATTTCTAGGTGACTTAACCTATTTCTAGGTCACTTAACCCATTTATAGGTCACTTAACCTATTTTACTCATTTTTAGGGTTAACAAATTTCCATAAATAGAAATTTCTCCATTACTTTATCATTTAAATATTCCTCGTTGACTTTGTGACCTCACTTTATCATTTAAATAATCTTCTTTGATTTTGTCACTTCACTTTATTATTTAAATAACCCTTCTTGAATTTGTCACTTTACTTTATCATTTAAATAACAATTTCTTTTTTGCAATCTCTTTGACTTCTTTGACCTTTTGGGGCTTCAAACCAACATATGAGGGTCCTCCAACTTCGTAAGGCCATAACTCTCAAACCGCGAGGAGTTATGTGACGTTCCACATACCACCAAAAATGGCATGACATGTACTATCCATATAGAATAGTATTAACTTAAAATATATTAAAACTCATACCATTATACATGAAACAACCTTGGGTCCATTACCTAAACCTTTGTGCTACTAGAATTCGCTACCAGATTTTCTTCAAGGGTTGACATCAATGACAACCAACCTTAATCAACAGTCCACCCTTTTCTTATCTCTATGTTTGATTGATTCATGGCTAAATGATTGTCCTTGTGCCTTCTTGTGATTGAGTATATCTGCGTATAGTTATCATTCTCTATGCGAACAACTTAATACTCTCTGCATTTTTAATATCACCTCTGCGTTTTTGGATGGCCTTTTATTCTCTGCAATTTTATTGTCAGTTCCCAACTCCTTGATTGGTAAAATCTCAACGTTATTAATATGTGAAGGACATCGATTTACCATTTTACTTGACTGCGAATTACCCTTTGTAAAGTCAACGATTACCCTTTTTCTATTGATGGCGTTTTGATACCAGACTACGTTTACCATGACTGAGATTGATTGCGTTTTGATACTAGACTACATGTCTATCATGAGAGTGTCTGTGTTTTTGATATGTAATGACAACCAACGTTTTAAAGACAATCAACGATTTTATATTCACAGTTTATATTCACAATTTATATTCATCGATTTTATATTCACAGTTTAAATGATGGGTCAACGAATTTATATTCGACGATTTTATACCTGTGGCAACGATTTTGTATTCACAGTTTATATTTAGTGATTTTATATTCACAGTTTATATTTAGCAATTTTATATTCACAGTTTAGATGATGGGTCAACGGTTTTATATTCAACATTATAATACTTGTGGCAGCGAATCCCCTTGACTGATAGATATAGTTTATATGCACATCGGTATCCACAAATTGGATAGAGTTGGTATTCAACAATGATATCCACTAATTTATGAGTGACAACAAATTGATTGCTGCGTTTTTTACTGTGTATTTGGTTGGGTGAATTTATTGCATCGTATGACTGTGTATAGGTAACGTTTTTACAGTGAAAACGATGGTGATTCTGTTGTGTATATGGTAGTGTATTTAATGTGTAAGGGGGTGGAGTTTTTACAGTGCAATGGTGGTGTGTTTACTGCGTGTATTGTAGTTGTATTTACTGTGTAAAAAAGGGTAGCGTATTTACTGTGTAATGGTGTGTTAATGGGCAACGATCCACTTGTCTAGCATTTAAATTTCTCTTTTAAAAATGTAATTTCACACAACGATTTTGGCTGGGCAGTGACCCACTTTCTTAGTATTAAATTTCTCTTTTACAAAGGTATCTCGCACAACGATTTGGTTGGGCGACGTTCCACTTTTCTCAGCATTTTAAATTCACCTTTAAAATGTAATTTTACACAACGAAACTGCTGGTAGCGATCCATTTCTCTTGAAGTTCAATTTCACCTTAAACGCGCTTTACACAGCTAGGCAGAGATCCAATTTTGATAGTTTCAGTTTTGCCTTCATTTTTACCAGGGAATTTCACCGTTGATTTACCTGAGTTTAATTAATGTTGACAGCATATCATTTTACTACCCAACATAGCTTGTCATTTTAATACCCAACATATCATATTATATCACCTAGCGGTATCTTATAATCATCATGGATATTGTTTTTATTATGCTAATTACTGCATTTTGAATATGGAAAAAATCACCGCGTTTCTAATCTCATCGATTTTAATAGGTAGAGACTGCGATTTAAAATATAGATAGTGATACCACTCCTTGGTAGACAACATTACCTTTTGTTAGGCAACAATAACTTATAACTGCAATCCAGTGTAATAATATTGTTTTCTCAATAAGAACAAACCTCACTTAAACCTTCTTCTAGTTGAACTTTTAATCCAACTTTTACTTACACTTAAATACCTTAACTAGTTTACCTTTTTAAGTAAATTGAACCTTAAGAAAATAAAGGTATGTTGTTATAGAAATTAATAAATTTTCATTAATGTTAAATGATGTAAAAGTTTAACATTTATTTGATTTTTATTAAACTTAATAAGATTATCATTTGTTGGACAGAGTTGTAAATGTTGGATTAATTGGACTGTTAGACATAATGGTTTAATGGCGTAATAGTTTATTACCTTGCACAAGCTTTTTGGTCGAGGGATTAATGGTTTTATCAACTAAAACTATTAATAGCTAACCGTTAATTGGCGAATATGCGCTTTGCGCCTTAGGCCGATTTGGAAGGGGGGGTTGGTCATAGTCGTTTCACCCTACAGGTTGCCTTGTAGGAAACAAGAATCCTCTGGTCATTCACACAATTTAAATCGAATGTTGTCATCTTGCATCCTGTCGACTTGTTGATTGGGTGAGTGGGTATCGTCTTCTTGTCAGTTATTTCGGTCGCCTAGCACATTGGATTGTCTTGAGTCTATGGTCCAAATAGGTTATGTTGCGTGAGGGTTATTGTCATGCCTATCACCCGACGACAACATGATTCCTGATGAGGGGATCATTGCACGCCCTAATGGATAGAGGCAAATGATAACTTGGATGGAGTTTGTGCTTCCCGTTGTGGGCGTTTGTTCATTGTAGTTGATGCTGGTGCTGGTGTTGTAATGCCTTCATGTGTTTAGTTTTGAGTGCCATAGAGGTTTCTAGTTACTAGTCGTCGAGGCCGTTGTGTCAGGATTGTGGATTTTTTCCTTTAGTTGTAGGTTCTTTCATGTTTGTGTCGAGTGGGTAGTCATTTCTATCTGTCTTTGATTTTAGCTTGTTTCACCTAGTTGGTCGATGTGATAGTGTGTTGAGTAGTTGTTGTCTGTTGCCTGATCTGCGTGTGTGGTGTTCGTCGTCAGGTTGTGTGGTTTAACTGTTGTCGTCGTTGCCTTCCTGCCTAAAAACAAACAAAAAAAGTCACTTTTTGCTTCGCTTGTAGTTGTAACGATTGGGGTCGTTACATATGGTATCAAAGCGGGTTCAACCCGTGACTTGGGATCACTACAACTTTCGTTGATGTGGTATTTGATTATAATGTTGCTAATGAAGTTGAATTGTATTTGTGCAGGTACTCATGGTTAGAGGATGCCGCGGAGGTAGACGACGAGGTGCTAGGGGAGGAGGCGCGATGCCCCCAGTAGCATCCACGCCTAAGGGGTCTAACCACCAGGGAGACGAACAGGTTCTCGGGCAGGAGAAGATAACGTTGGATGATGTGGTTAGGCTGTTGAGGTCCTTTCAGTGGATGTTTGAGTCACTGATCAGCCGTTTAGATAGATATGAGGCCAGGGCGTCGACACCCCCCGAGGGTCCACTGCACACTCCGGTCAATACTGGTAGCATTCACTGCAAAGTCGAGAAGGTCAAATTTCCCAAGTTCTTTGGTGCCCTAGACGACGCAGCCACTGAGGCATGGTTGGAGAATATGGTAATGTGATTTTCACTTCGTGACTATACCTCCAACATGAAGGTTTGCATGGTGGTGTTTCAACTGAAGGGGAGCGCTCATCTATGGTGGAAGATGCTCCTGCCACAATTGAACATGGTCGTCGAAGACATGTCATGCAGACTGTTCGAGGAATGGTTCCGAGACAGGTAGCTATTCGAGGAATTCATTGAGCATCAACTCAACAAGTTGAACACCTTGTGACAAGGCAGTCATATGGTGCCCGAGTACGAGGCCTGTTTATGGAGTTGCTTCGGTATGCTCCACACCTTAATACTGAGAAAATTAAGGTTAATAGGTTCTTGTTTGGCCTTAATTTCAACATCCATGCAAAGGTTAGGATTTTGATGCCACGAACCTTGCATGATATCGTTCAAAAGGCCCTCATAGCGGAGTAAGAGATTATCAGCGGGGGTCAGAGAAGGACTCTAGCGATACCAACAGGGAAGGTGTCATCTGGTGCACAACAACATCATGCATTAGCTATACATATGCCAGGATATGATGGCTTCCAGAGAGGATCCACTTTCACTACACCTCGATGACCAATTCCATAGAAACAAACTCCTTACCAAGGACCACAACATCAACAACAATGTCGACTGCAACAACCATAGTTTAGGCTATACCCTTAACTTGGGAGAGTTTGTCACCAGGGTTGACCTGTACGTCACGATCTTGGGATGTTATGATGTCATGATCGGTATGGACTGGTTGGAATCGTATGAGGTGATAATCAACTGTAAGACAAAATGATTGAGCTTGGTCGATGATGAAGGACAGAGACACGTGATTGTAGGTCAGAACTAGGGAGTTTCCCTGAGGTTCATCTCTTCCTTGCAGCTACGGAAGAGCATGCGCAAGGGACGTAAGATTTATGCGATCCTTGCGTTAAACAAGAAGGGAGTAACAAAAGGTATAGAACACCTTCCTATGGTGAGAGAGTTTGCAGACATCTTCTCGGAGGAGTTACCTGGGATGCCGCTAGAGAGGGAATTGGAATTTACCATAGACCTAAAACTGGGGATTGAACCAATTGTGAGAACCCCTTATCGGATGTCGACCCCAGAGTTACAGGAGTTGGGAATGCAACTGAAGGAGTTGTTGGACCTGGGACTTATATGTCCAAGTGTGTCACCATGGGGAGCACCTGCTATTTTCATACGAAATAAATATGGGTCATGGAGACTCTGCATTAACTATCGTCAATTGAACAAGGCAATGATCAAGAATCCGTATTTGTTGCCAAGGATTGGTGATATGTTTGATCAGATGAAGGGTGCGACGATTTTTTTAAAGATCGACTTGAGATCAAGGTATCACCAGTTACAGATCAAGGAGGATGACGTCCCTCAGACCACCTTTAAGACGAGGTTTGGACATTACGAGTTTATTGTTTTACCATTTGGATTGACGAACGCCCCATGGGTATTTATGAGTTTGATGAACGAGGTGTTTCACGTGTACTTGGACAAGTTTGTCCAAGTATTCATTGACAATATTTTGATTTACTCTCGGACAATGGAGGAGCATGAAGAGCACTTGCACTTGGTACTATAGTGTCTACGAGAGAACAAATTATATGGGTAATTGTCTAAATGCTCGTTTTATCAATCAAAGATTCACTACTTAGGGCATGTAATCTCCGATGAAGGTATCTTCGTGGATCCAACAAAGGTTGAGGCTATTATGGAATGGTTTGCGCCAACGAATGTCCCAGAAGTGTGTAGCTTCCTGAGTTTAGTAGGATACTATCGACGGTTCATCGAGGGATTTTTGAAGATAGCAAATTTGATCACGTAATTGTAGAAGAGGAACAAGAATTTTGTTTGGACCGAGAAATGCACAGAAGAATTTTGAAGCATCAAGGAGCTGTTGACAACAAAACTGATACTAAAGGTTCCTGACATGGACACAGACTTCTTGGTATGCACTGACACATCCAGGGAAGGCTTAGGCGGAGTCTTGATGCAAGATGGTCAAGTGATCTCTTACATCTCGAGGAAGTTGAGAAGGCACGAGGAGAACTATGGGACGCACGATTTGGAGTTGTTGACCATTGTATATGCCTTGAGAGTTTGGAGACACTACCTTATTGGACAGAATTTTAAACTAAAAATGGACCACTATGGACTACAACACATCTTTGCGCAAAGCAACTTGAACGCGCGAGAACGACGTTGGTCGGAATTGCTTAGAGAGTACAACTTCGAGATTACTTACATAAACAAAATAATGAACAGAGTGGTTGATGCATTGAGTCAGAGACCACACATATTTTCGGTGATGCCTCTTCAGACGAATCTATGTGAAAATATTCTAACTTTAGAATGCGACGATGACTGGTACAAAGAGGTCAAGGATTTTATAGGACAAAACACAATGATGGTACCAAGATTTGAAGGATTTACATTTGACGACGATGGATTATTGAGATTTAAAAATTGAATTTACGTACCATTGAACGACGAGTTGAGGAGTTTGATCATAAATGAGGCTCACATAACAGTGTACATGGATCACCCGGGAGTCACAAAGATGAGGGCAGACCTTAAACCCTTATTCTTCTGGAAAGGAATGAAGGAAGACATAGTCAACTACGTGGCCAAATGTCTATAATGTCAATAGGTGAAGGCTGAACATAGACATCCAACAAGATTACTACAACCACACATTATTCTAGAATCGAAATGGGAGGTCATTTCGATGGATTTCATGGTTGGATTGCCACTGAAGGCAATGAGACACGACTCAATATTTTTGGTAGTCAACACTATGACAAAGAGTGATCATTCTATTCTTGTGCGTATGACATATCAGGAACCCAACATAGATAGAGTTTTCATCAGTGAGATTGTGAGGCTACATGGCGTGCTTAAGAGAATTATATCTGATCGAGGATCGATGTTTACATGATGATTTTGGACTAGTTTCCAAGAGTCCTTGGGAATCCAACTTAACTTTAGTACTGCGTATCACCCGAAGATAGACATGCAGAACGAACGAACAAACCAAATCTTGGAAGACATGTTGCGTATGTATGTAATTGACCAACAAAAGCGTTGTGAAAAATTCTTTCCACTGGTAGAATTCACATATAACAAGAGTTACCAAAGCACCATTAAGATGACGCCTTTCGAGTTTATTTATGCGAGAGCATGTCAGACACCTTTGAGTTGGGATCGACTTGAGGATAGGGTCCTGGTGGGACCAGAAGAGATCCAAGAAATGGAAGATCAAATGAAAAAAATAAGACAAAGGATCAAAGAAGCGTAGGATCGACATAAGAGTTATGTCGATGCACATCGTGTTGACCGTAGTTACGAAGTTGTAAATCGAGTCTTCTTGCAAGTAAAACCACATAAGAGTTCGATCAAGTTTGGAAAGGGTGCTAAAATCTTTCATAGGTTCATGGGACCTTTCAAGATTCTGGAGAAGAAGGGGCCCGTGGCCTATCGACTATCCTTTCCTGATTCTTTGAGGCGTATGCATGATGTTTTTCACGTATCTGTTTTGAGACATTATATTAGTGATCCTACACATGTTATTGACATGAGTTCCTTGTAGGTATCTGACAAGGGTGCGCTCACGGATTAGCCGATCCACATCCTGGATCATCGCATTCGACAGCTACGACATCGAACAATAGATCAGGTCAACGTCTAGTGGGACAACTATAGTGGGCACTCGGTGACCTGGGAGGACACATATGATATGCGCCAACAATTTCCATTTTTGTTTGATAGATATACTTATGATACTGTGATACACATTATTTCGACACTTATATACTGAAAACTTTGGGACAAAGTTTAGACCAAGAGGGGTTGTATGTAATATGCCGCTTTTGCGTGCACTGAGTGAACTTATTCTTTGAGGACACTTGCTTGCAAGTGATCCAGATTATTATACTATTGGTTGTTTGATTATGATTATGAGGCATTATGGATATGATGATATGTTATTTTTTTGTATTGACATAGATAGGTGCTATTGACTGGGTTCTCCTGAGTGTGTAGGACTGTGGACCTCGAGGATGCAGAGGCATCGATGAAACCCCTTGAACTCCGGATCGAGTCAGGGAGTGGACTATTGGGGTTTGATTGCTGTTGATATGACATATGCACATCTGATTAGAGGTTATGATGATTGATTATTATTGTTGACATGATTCGTTGATGATGCAGGTTGACGATAGCTTGACGACTAGACTCACATGTGGAGTAGAGGGGTCACGCATGACAACCAAATAATTTGAGGGAGAGGTGTGAACAACAACCCTGTGATGCAGGAGCATCGACGACTCCATCTTCCGAGCCGTGTGTGGAGAAAGAAGATGACAGCTGGACAAGCCAACAAATTTCAGATTTTGAATTTTACCCTGGTATTGTTGCGCTGCTGTTTATCTAAAGGCATTCAAACTGAGCGCACTTGTAATGTAATAAAGATAAGAAGGCATTTAACAATTTTAAATGTTGGTAGATAGGGTTAGCTGTAGATTAGACAATTTCATCTTCCAGGAGGGAAAACGAATATAGGCACCCTCCTTGTATAATTGATTATTATTCAACATTAGMATTAGAAGAAAAAGAAGAGCAGAGCAGAGAGCTTGTGAAGAAACTCCATGTACAGACATTGAATTAATAGGAAAGCTTTTATTCAATTCCATGGATGTGTTTAGTCTCTTTGTGTTGTTGGTATTATGCTGTTGCATGCTTGCTTCATTTTATGCTTATCTTCTATATGCTGCTTATGTGATTGCATATCAGGTTAGAAACCTGAGAGAATGAGTTTCAATTGTTTCTCTGTTTGATCCAGGAGATTCCTGCATAGAGTGCAGTCGAATTCCTCCGCATAGAGTGCGTAGAGGGGGCTAGACAGTTGAAATTTTGTGCTCGGGTTGCCCAGAGTGAATTAGGTTATTCGAACCATGCAGGTGAGTGCAGGTCGAATTGAAGTCGCAGAGCCAAGTCTGAGGGGAGGAGGACTGGACTATGTTAGCAGGAGGACACAGGTCTAGACGACTTTAACGCTTTAAGAGATATTGGAAGTCGAGCACGAGAAGAACACGAGGAGTCTCTAAAGGAGTCAGAGACGGACAAAAGCTCAGGAGGGGCAGTTCCTTGTAAGCATCTCAGGAACAGACCTGGAAGAATACCTTTGTGTCGCTGTGGGAACAGACTCCAGTGGAGTTCATACAGGACAAAGGTGGTGAAGCGGAGGAACTCTTCAAGAGGAAGAGAATCGACGACTTAGAGTTGTCAAGGAGAAACCCAAAATCCCGAGGACCGTCAGATCGTGGAGGAGTTGCGCGGAAGATAACCTGTGAGCACATGGGAGGAAGAACCCAAGTCCATCGGACTTCGGGGTTTCGGCACTCGGGAGTTGGCAAGGTAAGAACTCACACTTCGTAGAATCGTGAGTCACGATTCCCCGAAGCGATCTGAGCTGTTGATCCAGACGGGGATACATGGCGTGAGATCCCTGGAGATCGGGGTTCGACGTTCGATGTTTTCCGGAGGCAAGAGTTCAACTCTTTGAAATCGCGACCAGCGATTTCCCGAATCAATCGAGACCGTTGATCGGAGAGGGGACACGTGGCGCAAGATCCTGAGGAGTCGAAGTCGAGGTTTTGCAAGGAACTCCTGAATCGCGAATTCCCGATAGAACGAGAGGGAGACAAGTGTCAAGACATAGGCCTCATCAGAGGTGCTGACAGGTGGTGCGATATCGGGGTTGGCATTCGGAATTTCCAAATGCAAGAATTTTGGGACAGTTGAAGTTGTGATCCCGCGATTCCCGATCGCACGAGCGCAGGAGTGACGTAGTTGAGTGGGGCCTCCAGAGAAGGTGGAAGACAGGTGTCATCGGACTTCGGGGATTTGGAGAATCGGGATTCTCGACGTCAAGGAGCCCTTGCATCACGGATTCGCGATCCGTGAAATCCCGAGGTTGATGTGGCCGTGTGTGGGACCACGAGACTCACTGGAGAACAGGTGGCATGCTGTCGGAGTTCGGGGTTCGGAGATTGGTGTGGCATGAGACGCGCGACAACTTAACCGTCGATTTCCCGATAGGGAAATACCCGATTAGGAAGGAACGTTGACCCGTTGACCCTTGACATTCGGGATTCGGGGATTTGATTTGCACGAGAATGTGCACACAAGGTTTCCGATAGTGCGAGCACCGATTCCCCAATTTGTGAAGGGGAGATCGCCAAGGAGAGTCTGGTGGGTGACGAAGACTCCCGAGAGGAGTGGAAGAGTACTTAGAATCTTCGGGCCCGTGTGCGGAGAAGGTCCTGGTGGGAGCGACTTGCTCGTTGAGGGGTGAGTTAGCGTCAGAGTGGTATCAGAGCGGGAGTGTTTTTGCTTTCTGAAGCAGAGATAGAGGAGATATAATGCCGCCCAGAAGAGAAAGGCAGTCTCCTGATCGTGAGGACAGGGATGCCCGAAGAAGGGGTAGACAGGCAGGGAATCCAGAAATGGAGCGTCAAATACGAGATCTCAGGGCGAGACTCGAAGATATGGAGGCCACCCAGAGGCGTGGAGCGGGTTCAACAGAGTTCAGCGATCCTGAGGTTGAAGAGGAAGCTGGACATGACCAAGAAGAGGTCGCCGCAGAAGATGCCTCGACGGAGAGGTTGATCAGAGCCATTTCGAGGATGAGCTCGAAGACGAAGATGGATATTCCCGCCTATGAGGGAAATCTAAACGTAGAGGAGCTGTTGGATTGGATCCAAGCACTTGACACCTACTTCGAATACGAGGACATTGAAGAGGACAAGAAGGTAAGGCATGCCGTCACGAAGCTGAAGGGACATGCAACCTTATGGTGGGACGAGCTGCAGGCAGACAGGCGTTCCAAAGGCAAACAAAAGATCAAGAGCTGGGATCGGATGATCGCCAAGATGAAGGCGAAGTTCATTCCGAGGGACTACCAGACCACTCTATTCAGGCGCATGCAGAACCTGAGATAGAAGATGATGACGGTGAAAGAATACACCGAGGAATTCTATAGACTCAATATTCGAGCTGGTCATCGGGAGAGTGATGACGAAAAGGTGGCAAGATATCTGAATGGTTTTAGGTATGACATTCAGGACGAGTTGAGCATGGTTACCGTCCGCACAGTTGAGGATGCGTACCAGATGGCTCTAAAGGCCGAGGAGAAGCTGAACCACAAGCAGGGATAGAGAGGGTGAGGCAGAAGCCAGCCTAGAGGCAAAGCAGTTGCCCAAGAAAGAACTCAGAAACCCAAGGAGGATTGGAAGCGACCTCAAGGAAAGGCTGAAAGAGGTGGAACCTCACAACAGAGGTAGCAAATTGCTGAGCCGAGGAGACAACAAACAGATCAGCAAGAGGGATATGCTGATGCCAACACTTTTCCTCGTACCCGAGGAAGAGGAAGAGGCAGAGGAGGAGTCATCACATGTTTCACGTGTGGTAAAGACGGTCATAAAGCCATTGAATGTCCGGAGAGGAAGATGGACAAAGGAAAAGCTCACGTTGCTGAGGCGCAGAGACGTGATGTGGAGGATGAAGACACTGGAAGTGGGAAGTCATTGACAATGCATAAGGTTCTTTTGAAACCAGAGAAAGAGGTGGACACAGCTCAGAGATGCCGACTGTTCCGGACGACTTGCAAGACCCAGGGATGGAAATGCAAGGTCATAGTGGACAGTGGGAGCACCGACAATCTCGTTTCGACCGAGATGGTGGAGAAGCTGGAGCTGAAAACGAACAAACACCCGAGTCCATACAAAGTGACGTGGCTGCAGAAAGGACACCAGGTATGTGTTACAAAACAATGCTTGGTAAATTTTAAAATGGGTGAATATAGAGATGAAATCTTGTGTGATGTCATTCCCATGGATGTCTGTCATGTTTTATTGGGGAGACCATGGCAGTATGATAGACATGTGGTTCATGATGGGAGAATGAACACATACACCTTGGAGAAGGATGGGAAATCACATACACTGCTTCCAGGGAAGGATAAGGAGGTGAAGCCGAAGGTGAGCAGTACGATACTTCTCATGAGTGGGAAAGAACTTCTCACAGAGATGGAGAAGGATGAGGATCCACAGTTCTTTGTTGTCAGGAAGCCGAGAATTGTCCTGACAAGCACTAGAGTGGACGACT
>JZKD02S2291764.1:1051246-1061253 GCA_000966675.3 Picea glauca
GTTTAATTTCAGTTAGTTTACTTTCTTATTCATAAATCATAAAATCAAAAAGAGTTATCCTTCGCTGTTTTGGGACAACAAGCACATTAGTTTCACAGGTTTTACTCAAATCTGTAGATTGTAGATAATGCACATTTGTGAATAAACTGTAATTAAATTGATAATTAGATAGTTGATTTGAGTTATTATAATCATAATTAGTATTTTGTATATATATAATAGTTAGTAGTTTATAGTTAGATTAGTATAGTTAGTTTAAGTTTGCTTTATTAGTTTCCTTTGTTTTAGTTTAATTTCTTTTATTTATTTAGTTAGTTTGTTTTAGTTAATTTTTATTAGTTTCTAGTTTCCTTTAGATTACTTAGCTCAGATCAATTCTCTCTTTGGTTTTCATAAAAGACCTTAGAGCGGCCAACAGAGCCGTTAAACTCGTCAGGGTGGTCCATTCCAAACGGCTTGGGTTATTTAGACAACCCCGGACCGGTTCCACTCTCTCAGTTGACGGACGGTCGATTTCGCCCGTCAACAGGTAGACTGCGACAATCACTCACGATGATTCTAAGGGGCACGCAATAAGGCATGGGCCTTATTCCTTAGAGGCCCTTAGTCTCCCACAAGATCACCTGGTAGAGTATTGACTCAAGGGGTTTTTGATGTATACCAAGTAAGTCAAGAGGAGAGTGGAACCCTTGGAGCACGTAGTGTGTCCTGAAGGACACGTCGTGCAAGGAAAACATAAAGAGGGGAGTGGCACCCTTGGAGCACGTAGTGCGTCCTAAAGGGAATGTCACGCAAGGAAAAAGGAAAGAGGCGAGTGGCACGCTTGGAGCACCTAGTGCGTCTTGAAGGGAACGTCGTGATTTCAATGGGTAAGTGAATAAATCTAGTCGGCCTTAAAATGAATGATGTGATAAGTAATATTTAAAAAAAATTCCCTAATAAAAATGTCGCCCAACCTAGTGAAATTAAAATCTAGGTCTAAGTAACACATGTGGTCAAAAAAATAATAATCATAATTAAACATGTAACAAGGAGGGGGTAAGAAATTCAGTTAAATTATTAAAATCAAATTACAATGGTGGATTAAAATTTTAAAAGGGAAATGATTGTTTTATCTACATATGCTAATTTAATTTTTAATTAAAAAGAAAAAGGGGTAAAGGGTTGTTTTTCTACACTTGCTAATTTGAGTTTTAGTTAAAAAGGGAAAAGGGGGAAACTTAAAAGAAATAGGAAACTAAAGGAAAAAGGGGAAACATAAAGTAAAAGAGAAACGTAAGGGAAAAGATGAATGTCTAACTTAGTAAGGAATCTTTCCTTTAAGAACTTTCTAATTATGAACTCAACTAGGAATTTAGTAAAGGCGTGAGTCATTTAAAATGTGTAAGGGAATATTGGGACACCAAGGAGCATTTTTAGGAATGATTTTTGGTGGGTGAGGGAAACATGAATAGTTAAATAATTAATGAAATTAATTTCTGGTGCAACTAAGGGGATGTGTGACATGTGTACGGGGGAGGCTTTTTCTGATTAAAATAATGAAAAAGAAATTAAATGAGAATTTTGGAAAGAAATCACTTAAAAACTATATAAAAAGGATGGAGGAGGAGGAGTATGGATTTGATCTTTATGCGTAACGTTACACTGCTAAATTTTTGTCTTGAATGAGCTTATCTTGTGGGAGTTGGGATACCCAGCTCGAGTAACGAGTGGTAGCTCGACCTTGCGAGGCAAGATGGGTGCTAGCTATTCTTCGGTATAGTGTGTGTGGCCCCTTTGCAGCTCGGGGGGCTCAGGGGGAAGAAGAGTACCCTTAGCGTTGGTTGAGAGGTACCGGTGATGTCACATTGGTCGACAAGCGGAAGTTGGATGGAGCGCGTGGGACAGAAACAACCGAGTAGTCGCGTTTGGATAAGGTACATCGGTTTAATGGTTACTTGCAATGAAATTAAATTTACTCATGTTATTTCTCTGTGCTCGGTTTAAGATTTCATTTCCATGCGTTGTTTTTCACCTGCTTTCCTACAGTATGGTAATCCCCTTGCTTGTTGTTTTCTGAATGGATTTCCCTTGGCGAACCCAACTTCTGATTTCAATAACTTATCTGTGTGGGTTTTATTGATTAATATGAAGAGATTGTGCTTGATCTTCCACCCTTATCCCTAGGTCATCAGTCCATGCCTAAGAAGTCGGCCATGAGCCAAATCGACGATCATCACTTCAGTGTTTATAGACCTATAGATTCTAATGCCCTGCTTTTCTATGCATGGATGATGAGCAAAAGTAATTTTTGCCCAACTATCCACCCCTTTATTATCTCTACGTTTGATTGATTCATGGATGAATGATTGTCCTTGCACTTTCTTGTGATTGAGTATCTCTGCATATTGTTATCATTCTCTTTGCGAACAACTTAATACTCTCTATGTTTTTAATATAACCTCTACATTTTTGGATAGCCTTTTATTCTCTACGATTTTAATGTCAGTTCCCTGTTCCTTGATTGGTAAAATCTCAGCGTTATTAATATATGAAGGTCAACGATTTACCATTTTACTTGACTGCGAATTACTCTCTGTAAAGTCAACGATTATCCTTTTTCTATTGATGGCGTTTTGATACCAGACTGCGTGTTTACCATGACTGAGATTGATTGTGTTTTGATACTAGACTACATGTTTACCATGAAAATGTATGTGTTTTTGATATGTAATGACAACCATCGTTTTAAAGACAATCACCGATTTTATATTCACAGTTTATATTCACAATTTATATTCAACGATTTTATATTCACAGTTTAAATGATGGGTCAACGACTTTATAGTCAATGATTTTATACCTGTGGCAACGATTTTGTATTCACAATTTATATTTAGTGATTTTATATTCACAGTTTATATTCAACGATTTTATATTCACAGTTTAAATGATGGGTCATCGATTTTATATTCAGCGTTATAATACCTGTGGCAACGAATCCCCTTGACTAATAGATAGAGTTTATATTCATAGTAGTATCCATGAATTGGATAAAGTTGGTATTCAACAACGATATCCCCGAATTTATGAGTGACAACGAATTGATTTTTGCATTTTTGACTGTGTATTTGGTTGGGTGAATTTATTGCATCATATGATTGTGTTGTTTATATTATGGTAGTTGTGGGAGGTATTTACCTCCACGTGTAAACCTGACGAGAATAGAATATTTCGGGAAGCAAGAAGAAACCTTAATTAGTTGGATAATAACCCTAGAAGAATAGTTGGCTCAAGAGGATAATTTGTATTAGGTTATTATCCTCCAAGAGAAGAAGTCAGCTAAAGGAAATATTATATACTAAGTAAATAGGCACTCAGAATGAGAAGTCAACCCAGACAGTTTGTCATTTTTAGTATAAATATAGGAGGCCAGTCTTCATTCTGGCAGTCATTCTCAGAAATGTAGAAGCAACACTTGTGCGCACTGCAGTTGGCCAATTTGTGCACAAGTTTAGAGGAGAGCTGTCGTTGCAGCTGTTGCAACTAGCAAGTTTTGGTTTTGGCCTGGACTCTCTCTTGGTTATGGTTTGGACTCTCTGATAAGATATTATTACTCCTATTTGGTGTGCTATCCTTGGAGAGAGGTGCGCTATATTGTTTGGCTATATAGCCTAGGGTTTGCTTCCGGAATGTTTCTTTGTCAAGGTTAAGGTGCTTGAGGGTGGCTTTGGCCCACTTGAGGGTGGCTTCGGCCCATGGTTGGGTGACAATAGCTATATTGTCTATGGTTAAACAAGCACATCCATTATATTCTAACAGGTTATGGGCCCACACCTCCTCCATTCAGTCTAACCACTGGAAATGAGCATATCCATAAGGATACTAAGCTTGTTGAAGAAATGTCACTAGGGTTTCTAGCAGGAGTAGTTACCAAAGCACTGTCGCTAGGGTTACTAGCAGGTGCAGTTGCAGAAACCCTAATCCTCTCATTGAGGGACCTTAAGTGAAGGGATTGACCTAATTTCCGGATAGACTAGTGCACCCTAGCCTAGCACATCTCCTGGTACTCTCAACAAGCTAAGACGTCAAGGTTGATTTTTTGGTCAAATCTAGGGTTGATCAAGTCAAAGGAAACCATGAATTACTCTATGAAGTCAGAAAACAAGTTATATGGGGATTCTAACTTCAGAGCATGGAAGACAAGGAATGATCTCATCCTTTCCAAGAATAAAGTGCTGGATATTGTGAAAGGAAACATTGTGGAACCAGAGTTTGAATAAGGAAAAGAAAAGGAATTTCATAACGTTGCAGTTATGGAGAAGTTCAAAGACAATGACATCAATGCCATGAGTATCATAGTGAATTCTATAAAAGACCACCTGATACCCTACGTCTCCCATATTGATTCGTCTAAGCAGATGTACGATGCCCTAACAAACCTCTCCTCAGTCAGAAACATTGGACAAGTAATGAGTCTGAAGAATGAGCTCCGTGACATGAAGATGAAAGATGATGACAACATAACATCATACTTTGTGAGAATATCTCAATTAAGAGATCAACTACAAGCTATTGAAGAGACCATTTCAGAGAAGGAATTGGTAAACATAGTACTCAATGGTATTCCAAAAACATGGGATGCATTTTCCGCAAAAATGAACACAAGGAAGGAGTATCCTACATTTGAAGAACTTTGGACTTGTTGTACACAGGAAAAATCAAGGATCAATGCAAAAGAGAAATTATACCTATGGAAGAACAACAAGATAAGGATTGTTATCACTATGAATACAAGTCATACAATACACATGAAAGGATGAAGTACATCAACAACCCCTGGTAACAATTCATGTGGAAGTTATTAAATAAGTACCAACTGCAAGATAAGCCGAAATCATAATCAATCTTGAAGAAACCTAGAAGAAGTAAAGACAAAAAGAAGTCAGCAATCAAGAGGAAACTGGAAAAATATTTGTGACACTTTATAGAAGGCAATAAGGATGCAGACGGAAGCGTGGACTCTCCTAGATGGAGGGAGCTGATTATATATTTCCAAAATAAGAGAATGCATTCATACATGAATCAAGGATTAGGAGGGAGATAATCTTATGATCTATTGAAGATGATGGAGTATATATCCATGGTAGCAGCCATGAAAAGCAGTACGTGTTCAATTTGACTTTAGAAGTGTTGGAGTTACTTCACACACACCTAGGATTTCTTTTTCCTAAGGTTTTTATTTGTTTATTAGTCATAATTAGTCATTATCTAGTCTCCTATATTTTATGATAGAATATTTCACCTGGAGAATATCCTCTTTCAGTTGACACTTCAGTTTCACTAGTTGAGTTGAGTTTAGATGTTGCATTGGGATCATCACCATGATAATTCGACCTTGCCTTGGTATCATCACTAGAGTGGTGCATTAGCCTTGATTCCCTGAGTTAACTCCTCACTATTCTTTGTTCAGTCAGTTAACTGAAGACTAGTTGACTAGTTAACTCAACTAGGTGGCAGTTCACTCCTGTAACTGCCCGAGAGACTAGAATAGGTGGCAGTTCACTCCCGTAACTGCTGGTGTGTGTCCAAATCACTCTATACCACCACTATGGTGACTTGGTTCACCTCAATTCGAACTCATTGAGTTATACAGAGTATATCATGTGTAAATTATTCATTATTCATAATGGTTAATGCGAATTCTTTCATTCTTTCTCTCCTTCTTCTTCCTTTTTTCAATTCTCTCTGCAAATGTGTGTATTATTGTTTATATAGATATATTATGTGAAGGTTCAAAAAAATTACATGGTATCAGAGCCGACGGACTGCTAAGCAAAATCTATGCCAAATTTTTTTGCAGGTACAAAAGATTGAAGACATCGGAAAGATGGAATTCCAAAAAGAATTCATTCTTACACCTTCCAACTATTTTGCATGGAAGGAGAAAATAGCCACACATATCCAATATAGAGGGTTGTATAGGTTAACCGTGAATACAGATACATAGCTGACATCATCCATAGAAAAATCCAAGTACTTAAATCGCATGGATGAGGCACTCAGAACAATTTGTAGTCTTATTTCTCTCGATCTTCTTTTTCATATATCTTCCTGTAAGACTCCCAATGAAGCTTGGAACATATTGGAAGGGTTCTTTGGAAAATAGGATGAGATGAGGGGACACATGCTGGAGTTGGATCTTCTCACATTGGATAAAAAAATCTTCTAGAATATCCAAGATTTCTGTACAAAATTCAAGGATTTACTGTCGCAACTCAAAGCTTGCAGGGTTGATAAATCGAAGGAGGAGAAACAAGTGGTTCTCACCATTCTCTCCAAGCTTGGTCCTGAATTATATGTATTTGTATCTACATTCCATACTGTCAGATTCACCTCTGGATCCACCTGGAAGATGCCTTCTCTTGAGGACTTTATCGAATTCCTGACACAAGAGAAAACCAAGCTCATTAACATGGGCACAATCAAAGGCCCAAGGGCGCATGCAATCACTGTGCATGATGGCAGCCAATAATATCATAAATCTAAAGATAAATATAAGTGTAAATCTCACGCACATACGAAGAAGGAAGGGTACACAAAACCCTTCACTGATGCCTCCAGATCCAAAGGAGAAAAGGGAAGAAAAGGAGAGAAATGCACATACTGTCACAAAGGATTCCATTCAGAATCCACATGCATGCAAAAACAAATAGATCTGATGCCTCAAATACTTCATCAAAACAACCTTGGAGATCGCATCCCCGAGGGTGCGAAGAAGAAGAAGCCAAAAGATTCGAATTCCAAGAAAGGCAATTCTAGCCATGCCTTGATTTCCGTCAACTCCTCTCCCGATACTTGGATCGTAGATTCAGGAGCATCACATCACATGGATACCTCAGAAGTAGTATATTCTTCATTAGATGCATGCAAAGGTCCTCCCATTCTGATGGGGGACAACTCTTCTTTCGAAGTCACCGACAAAGGAAGGATTGAACTCACCAACAAAAGTTTCGAGAATGTGTTGCATGTTCCCAAGCTTTCTGTCAATCTTCTCTTCGTGTATCAGATGACGAATTCCAGTACCAGAAAGAAATTCATATTCACACCAAATTCCATGGACATCTACGACATGCAAACCAACTCCAAGGTTGCTACCGGTGAGGTAAATCATCGGTCTAGATTGTATACAGTTTATGAATTCATTGAACCTGATTCTGCTTTACTGCTTACTCATGCTGATGAAGGTAGTAGGATATGGCACGAAAGGTTTGGAAATTTGAATTTCAGATACATGCAACAACTTAGCAAGCACAAATTAGTTGATGGTCTACCAGACATCCATTTCTCCAAGGGAGTATGTGAGGAATGTGTTCTCGAAAAACACCCTCAAGAGAAATTCGACAAAGGAAAGTCTTAGCGAGCTTTCGCACCTTTAGATATGATCCACAATGACCTTATGGGTCCTTTTCCTCATCCATAAATCAAAAAAGTGGGGTTTGTTCTCATTTTTGTTGAAGATTTCTCACATTTTACTTGGATCTACTTTCTCAGGCAAAAATCTGAGGTCTTTCAACACCTCAAATATTTCAAAGCCCTAGTTGAGACATAGTCCGGAAAGAAGATCAAAGTCCTACGAACTGATAACGGGGGAGAGTATGTGAATCATGAGATCCACAATCTTTTCCATGAGGCAGGGATTCAGTTGCAACATACAATTCCCTACACTCCGCAGCAAAACAGAGTTGCTGAGTGGAAAAATTGATCTCTAAAGGAGATGGCATCTTGCATGTTGCATGCAATGTCACTACCACAGAGACTATGGGTCGAAGCACTTAAATATGCAACATACATCCAAAACATATCTCCCAATAGATCTGTCAATGATAAGACCCCCCTACGAGGCTTGGAGTGGCCTCAAACCAGAAGTGACCCACTTTTGTATTTTTGGTTCACGTGCATGGGCCATGATTCCCTCTAAAAAAGAGGAAGGCACTTAATCCAGAGAGCACTGATTGCATTTTTGTTGGATACCTGACAGTGTGAAGGGATATCAACTTATTGATCTTTCCTCGGACCGACTCATCATTGAGCATAGTGTCCAATTCGAGGAAAGTGTCTCGCATGTACCTCAACAGCTGCATGCATACACCTTTACTCTTCCACCTGTCTGAGATGATGAGCATGCACATGCCATCTCTTCTTTAGAGGAATCAGATGATTCAGATTCATATTCAAAGTCAGTACAATCAGATGCAGAGTCAGAGCATCCAGATGCAGTTGTAGAGCCAGAGAAGAGGCCCAAGTGAGCACAAACTACTCTTCACGATGCAGGGGATCTCATCGGTGATCCAACTGATACTAGGAGGACTCAACCAGATTTCGAGGAGCCGCCTGTTGCACTCACTACCACTGAACCATTGCCTTCGAGACATCTTTCCTTGGTTCAATCTTTATATCCACAGTCTTATGGCAAGGCTGCTAGAAATCCCTTTTGGGAATCCGCCATGCAGGAGGAGTATATCTCCCTCCTCGAGAACCAGACTTTGGATCTGGTTCCCCTTCCTTCTGGGAGGAAACTTGTCATATGCAGATGGGTCTACAAGACCAAGAGTGCAGTGGATGGACAGATCAGTAGATACAAAGCCAGGCTTGTCGCTAAAGGCTTTCAGCAGGTTCATGGTATTGACTATGATGAGACCTTCGCTCCAGTAGAAAAGATGGATTCCATACGATTGACACTTACCATTGTGGAATCCAAGGTATGGGAAGTCCATTAGATGGACGTGAAGAATGCATTTCTTCACGATGATCTCTTTGAGGAGATCTACATGGAGCAGCCCCATGGATTTATGCGGGACTCATCTTTGGTCTATCGACTGAAGAATTCACTTTATGGCCTCAAGAAGGCTCCGAGGGAATGGTATGCCAAGATGGACTCCTACTTGTTGTCATAGAACTTTGTACGTTGTAAATCAGACCTGAATGTATACATGCTCAAGACGGGTGATTCACTTCTACTTTTAGTTCTATATGTCAATGATTTGTTGATCACTGGTTGCTCGACTTCAACGATTGCTACAATCAAGATGATTCTTCATAATAGGTTTTTGATGATGGACATGGGTCTGCTACACTTCTTTCTTGGAATTGAGATCAATCATGATGCATCAAGTATCAAACTGTCTCAAGCCAAGTATGCACGAGATCTCCTTGAGAGATTTCACATGACGACTGCAAGTCTACTCCGACTCCTTTCCTATGAGGAGTCAAACTTGAGGATGGCAGGGAGACTCCACTGGTTGACAACACATTGTACAGACAGCTAGTGGGGAGCTTGTTGTATCTCACACACTCTAGACTAGACCTCTCAAATGCAATTGGTGTAGTTTCCAAGTTCACGCAGGAGCCAGATGAGCTACATTGGAAAGATGCAAAGCATATCCTTCGATACGTACAGGGCACCATCACCTTTAGGATTCATTATGCAATAGACTCTACATTAGATCTCATTGGGTTTACTGATTCTGACTGGGCTAGTGATAGCATTGATTGCAAGCCCACATCTAGTTACTCACTCAGTCTTGGTTCCAGGCCTATCTGTTGGTCGAGAAAGAAGCAAGCTGCCATTGCTCTATCTTCAGCTGAGGCAGAGTACAGAGGGGTAGTTAACATAACCATTCAGGCTATGTGGCTACAACATTTTCTCACTGAGTTGGGCATTCAGTTTCATCGACCGATCGTCATCTAGTGTGACAAACACAATGCTCTGAAGTTCTATAGAGATCTAGTTCAGAGGCATCGGATGAAGCACATCGAGATTCACATGCACTACATTCGGGACTTAGTACACGAGGGGATCATCGACTTATAGTTCTGTCCTTCAGCAGAATAGACGACATACATTTTCACCAAGACCTTCACTGAGCATAAATTCCATTCTCTGGGAGGTCGTCTTGGAGTGAAGGACACATTTTTCTAGCAACTGTAGTTCTTCTTTTTACATACATTGTACCTTGATGGGGGGG
>JZKD02S2291764.1:1061303-1084587 GCA_000966675.3 Picea glauca
TATTCTCTTTCAGTTGACACTTCAGTTTGACTAGTTGAGTTGAGTTTAGATGTTGCATTGGGATCATCACCATGCAACATTGGGATCATCACCATGCTAATTCGACCTTGCCTTGATATCATTACCAAAGTGGCACATTAGCCTTGATTCCCTGAGTCAACTCCTCACCACTCTTTGTTCAGTCAGTTAACTGAAGACTAGTTGACTAGTTAACTCAACTAGGTGGCAGTTCACTCCCGTAATTGCCCAAGAGACTAGAATAGGTGGCAGTTCACTCCCGTAATTTCCCAATAGACTAGAATAGGTGGAATTTCACTCCCGTAACTGCTATTGTGTGTCTAGATCACTCTATACCACCACTATGGTGACTTGGTTCACCTCAAGTCAAACTCATTGAGTTATACAAAGTATATCATGTGTAAATTATTCATTATTCATAACGGTTAATGAGAATTCTTTCATTCTTTCTCTCCTTATTCTTCCTTTTCCAATTCTCTCTGAAAATGTGTGTATTATTGTTTAGCTAGATCTATTATGTGTAGGTTCAACAAGTTTACAAGAAGAAGCCTTCTTCGAAAAGAAGCCTTAAGGTATCCCTGGTTGTCCATTCACATCCATGATCCTATGATGAAATAAAGAAGTGGAATATTCAAGGCATGGAATCTATAGAAAAATCCATGGACCCAAGAGCTAAAGAGAAACATGAGGAAGAACATAAAGATTCCAAGAAAGAAAGATAATCCAGAACAACCAGTCATTATATCGAGAATTACAAGACTACCAGCCTGATATGAACTCACTAAAAACAATCAAGCAAAGGAACTAAAAGTTGTGATGAAGAAAAATGTATGGAAGACTTATGAATGAAAGCATTGCGAGATATAGAACTAGAGGTTCTCCCAGATGGAGGGAGAATACTATGATGATTGTTTGTTCCAGTAAACTAGACATACCTTGACATGAGCCATTATATCGGTCACAATATCCATGGTTTAGAGTTTAAATCAGATGAATTCAAAGAATGTTCTCCAGAATAATTGAATAAATAACGTATGTAGAACAACCTCAAGGCTGTGAGGTATACCAGGAAGAGACTCTTGTATGCAGATGGAAGAAGGTTTTTTTGTATGGATTCAAGCAACATGGTGTAGAGCCTCCAATGCATAGCAGAAGCGTGGTGAAAAACATTCTATAACAAAGATATTGTATCATAATGGTTACTTAGAACTCAAGGATGATGAATTGCCAATCCATGACAAAGCTCTCATGATAACAAAAGAAGTACCACTTGGATATGTTCCAAGTTTGACCCTTGCCACGATGTTATGAGCTAGCAGGAAACAAAAGAGCTGAATTCAACTATGATGATCAGAGCTATATGAAGCCTTCAGAAAACCAGTGTTCCAGATAGACCGAAGTACATTGAGATCAACAATTACATTCTTTGTGATGAATTCCATAAAAGATAAGTGGTTCTCCAATATATATCTTCACAGATGAGTAGATAAGAAGACATTTTGGTAAAGCCTTTGTTCAAGACGAAAGAGTTTGTGTACTCAAGCTGGAGCTCATGGAGATGACTTCCTTATTGAAAAAGGAAGAGATGAATCCTAGGTTGGGAGGGAGCACTGATGTGTTATTGATTTATGGACAATCATTTTTCAGTTCGAAAAATGGTCCAGGATGAGCAGTTTCTTTCCAGTTTGGAAAGTGGTTTGAGATTTCTGGTGGACAGGCATTTTCCAGTTTGAAAAATGGTCCAGATCGAATGGTCATTTTCGTAATGAAAATGGTTTGATGGATTGATGATGTACCATATATAGTGATTCCCCTTGTGGTTCACATAAGGAATGGTCTAGGATAGTCTCTCTTCTTGACAATCATTCTCAGTAGTGGTCAAGAAGACTGGTCCGCCTCGCTGGACAGTCATTCTTTCGAAGCTCATAGTTGTGAGCAGTTTCAAAGAATGGTCCTTTTTGGAGGTTGGTGCAGGACAGTCATTCCCTAGGGAATATCCATTCTTTCCAGGTTTCACTTTTTTTGGTGTTGGAGGAATGGACCAGATAGGTGAATGGTCCAGGTTCAACAATCAGGAACATGCATTCCCTAGGGCAGATTCATTCTCTCTAGGTTGCACTTTGTTTAGTGCCGAAGGAATGGACCAGATAGGTGAATGGTCTAGGCTCAGAAATCAGGACAATTTTTCTTCCTTGCTTGAGAAGAATAGTCCAGATAACTCATCGTTGATGTTTTGATTTCTTAGGGAAGATGCTCTTCCAAATCTCACAGATGTGAGTGGAAGAATGGCCCAGATGATTCAGTTTATATATCATAACAATGTTTTATGTGCAGGTTGATGATATGATTGTTATGGAGATTGTATGTCTCTGAAAAATAGATGTATACTACTGTAGTGGACGTGGTCCACTAATTGTGACTATATATCACTGATCAAGTATCTATGTGCTACTTGGTATGGCAGTGTACTACTAGATTGTAGTTGTGTACTACTATGGATAGACACAGTTATGTTCTATTGAATGACATTGTTTCTATTTCCTTGAAGACTACCATTAGCATTGAAAATGATTATCAACTATATGGATGATCAATGGATAGATATTTTTCAGAAGAAAAATGGTCCAAAACATTTATTCTTCTAGGACATATGTCTGGATTAGAAGAATGAATCTTGTGTCACTTTGTGGAGTGAGTGACTTATCCAACATCATGTCTGATTACCCAGATGGAGTATGGTTTCAAGAGATGATGCAGCTGATGACACTGATAGTGATGATGGTTCTCATGATCTAGTCATGAGATAGTCTATACGACTATGTTGATGCTACCGAGCAAATGGTATGTTTTTGCTCAAGACCATTACTTTCAAATACCGCTCTAGCTAGGAGGGAGTGATGATATTCTGGTAGCTGTGGGAGGTATTTACCTCCATGTGTAAACCTGACGAGAATAGAATATTCTGGGAAGCAAGAAGAAACCCTAATTATTTGGCTAATAACCCTAGAAGACTAGTCGACTCAAGAGGATAATTTGTATTAGGTTATTAGCCTCCAAGAGAAGAAGTCGACTAAAGGAAATATTATATACTAAGTAAATAGGCACCCAGAATGAGAAGTCGGCCCACAAAGTTTTTCAGTTTTAGTATAAATATAGGAGGCCAGTCTTCATTCTGGCAGGCATTCTCAGAACTGTAGAAGCAACACTTGTGTGCACTGTAGTTGGCCAGTTTGTGCGCAAGTTTGGAGGAGAGCTGTCGTTGCAGCTGCTGCAGCTAACACATTTTAGTTTTGGCCTTGACTCTCTCTTGGTTATGGTTTGGACTCTCTGATCAGTTCTTGTTACTCCTATTTAGTGCACTATCCTTGGAGAGAGGTTCACTGTCTTGTTTGACTATCTAGCCTAGAGTTTGCTTCCAGAATGATTCTTTGTCAAGGTTAAGGTGCTCGGAGGTGGCTTCGGCCTATGGTTGGGTGAAAATAGTGATATTTTCTATGGTTAAACGAGCACATCCATTATATTATAACATGTGTATCGGAAACATTTTTACAGTGAAAACGGTGGTGATTCTGTTGTGTATATGGTAGTGTATTTAATGTGTAAGGGGGTGGCATTTTTACAATGCAATGGTGGTGTGTTTACTGCGTGTATTTTAGTTGTATTTACTGTGTAAAAATGGGTAGCGTATTTACTGTGTAATGGTGTGTTAATGGACATTGATCCACTTGTCTAGCATTTAAATTTCTCTTTTAAAAATGTAATTTCACACAACGATTTTGACTGGGTAGCGACCCACTTTCTTAGTATTAAATTTCGCTTTTACAAAGGTATCTCACACAACGATTTGACTGGGCAACATTCCACTTTTCTGAACATTTTAAATTCACCTTTAAAATGTATTTTTACATAGCATAATTGTTGGCAACGATCCATTTCTCTTGAAGTTCAATTTCACCTTGAACGCAATTTACATAGCTGGGCAGAGATCCACTTTTGATAGTTTCAATTTCACCTTCATTTTTACCAACAAATTTCATCGTTGATTTACTTGAGTTTAATTAATGTTGACAACATATCATTTTACTACCCAACATAACTTATCATTTTAATACCCAACATATCATATTATAGCACCCAATGATATCTTATAATCATCATGGATAGTGTTTTTATTATGCTAATTACTGCATTTTGAATATGGAAAAAATCCATGCATTTCTGATCTCAATGATTTCAATAGGTAGAGACTACGATACCACTCCTTGGTAGACAACATTACCTTTTGTTAGACAACAATAAATTATAACTGTCAACCAATGTAATAATATTGTTTTCTCCATAAGAACAAACCTCACTTAAACCTTCTTTTAGTTGAACTTTTAATCCAACTTTTACTTACACTTAAATACCTTAAGTAGTTTACCTTTTTAAGTAAATTGAACCTTAAGAAAATAAAGGTAGGTTGTTATAGAAATAAACAAATTTTCATTAATGTTAAATGATGTAAAAGTTTAAGATTTATTTGATTTTTATTAAACTTAATAGGATTATCATTTGTTGGACATAGTTGTAAATGTTGGATTAATAGGACTGCTAGACATAATGGTTTAATGGTGTAATAGTTGATGACCTTGCGCAATATTTTTGGTCGAGGGATTAGTGGTTTTATCAACTAAAACTATTAATAGCTAACAGTTAATTGACGAATATGCACTTTGCGAATTAGGCCGAACTGGAAGGGGGGGTTGGTCATAGTTGTTTCACCCCACAGGTTTCCTTGTAGGAAACAAGAATCCTCCGGTCATTCACGCAATTTAAATCGAGTGTTGTCATCTTGCGTCATGTCGACTTGTTTCTTGGGTGAGTGGGTATCATCTTCTTGTCAGTTATTTTGGTCGCCTAGTGCGTTGGATTGTCTTGAGTCTGTGGTCTAGATAGGTTATATTGCGTGAGGGTTATTTTCATGCCTATCACCTAGTGACGACATGATTCCTAATGAGGGGATCATTGCGGGCCCTAATGGATAGAGGCCAATGATAACTTGGACAGAGTCAGTGCTTCCCATTGTGGACGGTTGTTCGTTGTAGTTGATGCTGGTGCCTTCATGCGTTTTTTTTTGCGTGCCATAGAGGTTTGTAGTTATTGGCCGTTGTGTCAGGATTGTGGATGTTGTCCTTTAGCTTGTAGGCGTTGTTGTGTTTGTGTCGGGTGGGTAGACGTTTCTTTTTGTCTTTGATTTTCGCATGTTTCTTCCAGTTGCTCGATGTGCTAGTGTGTTGATTCTTTGTTGTCTATTTCTTGAACTGCATGCATGGTGTTCATCGTCAGGTTGTATGGTTTAACTGTTGTCGTCGTTGCCTTCTTGCGTAAAAACAATTTTTTTTTTCACTTTTTGCTTCGCTTGTAGTCATAATGATTGAGGTCGTTACAAAAAATGAAAGTATCTAATAAGTTTTGGTTATGCATTCATTTTAATAGGAGGTTTTTACTCAAAAACGGGTGTAGATGAAACTTTGGTGATGTTTTAGACCGACTCCAAAATAAATGCAATATAAGAACACACAATCACTTTCTTCAACTGAAAATAGATGCAACAACGCTTATGCAAAAAATTCTTTTATTTTTTAATAAAAAAAGGTTACCACTACCAAAGCATAATGCAATCACCTGAATGATAAGTAACTACCTATTTTCTTGCAAAGATGAAAGAAAAGGGTTCAAGAAATGAGAAGCAAACAAACAAGCATATTTGTTTTGAACTTTTTCGTTTACAAAAGAAAAATAAGCACATGAATGCAAATATTTTTTTTTCTTTTGGAAACAAGGGAGAAAGTAGGCAAAAAGACATAAAATGTTCAACCAAGATGACACTGAAATGAAAATGAATTTGGATATGCAGACAAACAAGGTTGTTCTTTTAGTCTACCTAACAAACCTTATATTAAACAGTCTAAGCAAAGATTTTAATCTTTTTTGTATATCAAGCGTTCAAAACCTAGCAAAGAGACACCAAATAGAGACTCATGAAAGTTCAGGTGACTGATCAAACCAAGCATTCAACCCCAAAAGGAAGAGAAATTTAAAAAAACTTCAACTTCACACAGATCCATGACTGTTACTAGAGAAACTCACGTATATCCATGGGTTGCAGAGATTTACTCGTGTATGTACACGAGCTACAATGATGCAACACACAGACAACCAGGTAAGGTTAGAAAATAAAAGGGCCACTCAGAAACATAGGGCTTCAAGACTTAGCAACAGGTCCTGCGAGGCTAAAAGAATCTAAAAACGACTTAGAAACTAATAGAAAAGGACACAAAAAGAAAACAAGAAGCCTCAACCAAACTGAACCAACTAAGAGTGTCCCTAGTGGAGTTGCCAATTCTGATTAAGGGATTTTTCCCCTGTGATCATGGGTCGTAATCACATCGGAGCAAGACCAAGTGAAGGAGACAACAATCTCCCCTTAGTGAAAAGCACACAAAAACTAAAGAAAATAATTACTTTAATTAGGATAAAGTAGTGATAGAGAGGAGAAAATAAGGTGCACCTTGTTCTCCCGTTTGATGTCAATCTCCACCCCAATTCATCGAAGATCTCTTGATCTTCCATTGGAATCAACCTGCAAGATACATACGAAACTAGGACTGCGATGAAAGGAATTATGCGATCAAAAGTATGTGCATGTTATATATCATATTCAAAGTAAGCATACATATAAATGTACATTAAATACAAATCTGGGGGAAAAAAAACTCTTTTATTATCACCAAGTGGAAAAGGTAAGTTACAACTTGTCCAGTCTTAGGCACCATCTTGAAGCCAATTGTCTGGGTTCCTCTGGGAATCCTCAAGCATCAACTCAAACGATATTATCTTCTCTCAATGAATCATATAGGGATAAGGAGACACCTTATAGTCGTATAGAATTATTAAGAAGATATGGAAAAAGAGTTTCCAGATTAAAGGGAATGTTTCTTAGAGAATATAGGGAAATGAGGCTTGCTAGATGTTTGTATCATAATTTTGCACCAAGAGACTTGTGTTCTCATATTTATCCCTCTATGGTTGTTTTATATCTTCCCAAAGAGGTTTGGGGAGTTGAATTCTATTTTTTACGGGAAAATGGTCGTTGGGAAACGAGCCCAACCAAAAAATCCGCCTGAAAACACGAGATTATTTTATTTTTTTACCAAAAATGAGTGCATTCGCAGGCTGCAGTGAGGAGAGTCACGAATGTCTGTGTGTTGCACTAGGGAAACCCACAAATATGCTCTTAGGGCATGTTTTTTAAATGATTTTTGAGAGGACCTTTAGGGAAAAGTATAGCAAGCATTGGGAAAATGGTTAGGCCATGACACACAAGCATATGTGTGACATTTTATGCTATAAAAACCATAGTGGTTCTTTACTCTTGCAGTTGTCTTGCATTTGAAACATATATTTGAAGGATGATTGTGCTCTCAACGCTGCTCACAAGGATGAAGATCAAAGCATTGATCTTCAACGAGGTCAACTCAATGACAATGTTGGCATATCAGACACTGCTCTTGACCTGGAGTAGGTGAATCTGAAATTTTTTGAAGCAATCTAGGAATCTGAAATTGGATTGGTTTGGTGTAATCTGGACTATGAAAGGTGACATCATTTTCATATTCGATACCTATTCTATGCTTGTTCTACCTGATTTATTCCCAAGGTTTGATGATCATCTTGGAAAGAGGAAGTTGATATTTATCTCTACTTGAATCTAGAGTTGTCTCATTGAGTTGCTGCTGCGTTGACTGTTTATCTAAATTGACATCATCATCTTCTTCATTTTTGAAAATAGGGTTCCAAACAAGGATCAGTTCAAAATGTTGTCAAAGATTATTTAGCAAAAGTTCGTAATGAAGAAGTTGAGCCTGAGTTTGCAACAATGTTGCTTTGGCTTGCATAAATTGCAAGCATATTACAATTAAACTCAAAAATGCAAACTCAATTGTGAAGACTTAGCAAATGAAGGGCATCGACTTCCACCGAAAATGCACCCATTTACAATGTAACTTAAATTCAATGAGTACAAGTAAACTTACAGTGCTTGATAAAAGTCTTCATTGCATTGATGAAGTATTGGTACTCAGTCTCATGCCCCAAAATGGCGGGGATTGGCATTCACCCCCATATCCTCCAAAGAGTTAATGCACATGAATGGAATGATGAGCATGACGTTCAAACCCTAGTCCTGTGATTTTCCATCACTAAATATGGTGGTCTTACAAAACAGATATTTTAAAATAGAGATTTGAAAATTTTGTATTCTAAGTAATATTAGAAACTTTTCCTCGATCCGTGGTTGAGACATTCTACCAATGTTACATGCAATTGAGCCCCTTTTCTTTTGAAAATCCTTTCAAATTTCCATTGGCTGAAAATCCTTTCAAATGATGGAATCAACAACTGTACCAAATAAAGTAGGGATTTAAAATAAAAATGGAAAACATGGTGTATTCGACATTTTTATTACATATATGATGCTCTTTACAACCCTTGTTTAAGTCGGTTGTATCGTACGTTGAATGCATTCAAACCAATATCTACTTATTCCAATTAGCTTGTTGAAAAAATGTTGCGTTGCAATCAGACTTATGGCTCCTCCTAACTTGCTCATGCAAGTTAATTCAAATAAACAACTGAGATACTACTAGCACAACCAAATTGTTTTTGCTGAATGCGAAAAGGCATGAAACGAAGAATATGAAACGATTGAAGAATATGAAACGGTTGATTGTAATTGTGCGGCCACCATAAGTAAATGTAGCATAAATGTAAATCTAATACTGTAAAGTGATAAAAAGTTAATAGTGAATTAGAATTGTAATTTCAATTAAGTTTGTTAATCATTTGAAAGTGGTAATTAGATAGTTACACAATAATTTCTTAATCATATTAAGTAAATGTTAAAAAATAGTTACACTACTGTAACGACCCTCCTCGTTACAATAACAACTCTCTAATAGGTGCAATTTTTTTTTTGTTTAAGGTGTGTGCGCGCGTGCAAAAAGGAGCATAGACACTTGACTCTACGTCGCCACCCGAAAACCAACAAGATGCAACCACGATGAACACAACCAGAAGGCTTAAGGCGCACAACAGGTAACTGCAATGTTTAACGACATACTGGGTTATGCACGGTACGAACACAAAAGGAAGAATCCGTAGTAGTAGATTTTACTATTTCTGCACAGGAAAGCAGGGCGTTTAATCTTAGTTCTATGCTCCAGAGAGAGAGAAGGTCAGATAGGCCCCTGGCCGTCTGCTCAGGCATAAACTAGTAATCTCCGTCAGGTGTGTCGCAAGAGTGGAACCCTGCTTTTAAAGGGCCCGAGACTCTTGATACGGCACTGGATTATTTACACAGAAATAATCACACACACAATAGTTATGTACTAAGGCTACATGGAGGTCTCTACATCCCGCCCGACACAAGCAGACCACGCATTGCAAGAGAACCAAGTACTACAATATCAAGGGAAACCACGACCTCGACGAAATACACAAGTTAGAAGGACTCCGACATCGACCAACCACTAGAGAGACTCATTGACTTCAATTACAAACCATTTACTCCATTTGACTTCTATTAGACGACGAGTTACCCACCCTACCTTAAATAAAGTACCATTGGTTAACTGCATTCCCCGTTTACTGAATTATAATAATTGGTTGCACTTCGATTCAAGGTCCTTTCTGTTTATAAGTCATCATTCCCAATGAAATTATACTAGCAGTTTCATGACATATCCATGTCATCATTTTCCTTATTACAATAACATTCAATGAAAATAACAAGGACCTTACATGTGAATTGTTATCAAATAAAAATGGTACTACACTAATCTTAGCATAACATAACCACATCCTCACCTTTATATTCTAAAATACATGTCAACTAAAAAGACAATGACTTTACATTTAATTGATTATTATTCACAATGAAACTATACTAACCTACCCGAAAAAATACCCACACCGTTACTTGTATATTACAATAGCATGGCAATTAACTTATCAAGAACCTTGCACTTTATTATTATCACTACTATGGAACTACCATAACCTGCCATAATAACCATATCCCTTCTTTTCATATTAAAGTAGCATGGAAATTAAATGACAAGAACATTTACATTCTATTATTATTATTAACCGTTGAAACTACAACCACCAGGTCAGAACTAATCAGGTCGATACCTTTACACTGTTAGCGTTGCAAATGTAAAAAACAGGGGCCCTACCTTTAACAACGAAAGGAGAAATATAGATATAAATACCAGGGCGCAGAATGGGGATTTACACCAAATGAACCATGCAACAGTGAACTTACTAATTAACAACCGTAACAAAAACGCCCATATTATAATCAACACAGTCATAAATAAAAGCTAATATAACCAACAAAGTCATAAAGAATTGCCATTAATGGGTACAGGAGCGCCATCCATGCGCAGGAATGGGCATTTAAACGCAGACAGAGGTCATTCAACACACAATCGAATAGGACGTAGGACGGGAATTCAACGCCGGAAACATTAACCATCAATCGCTGTATGAACATTCATATTTGAAGGGGGATTGCTTGGAATAGTTTAGACAAGAAGAATTATCAGTGAACAACAACTGTGTGAATCGCTATGGCTGACAGTCAGTAAGGCTCTAAAGGATTGGCTATGGTTGTAATACTAGCCACATCTAAATATAAAAGACTGCATTTGAATGGGTAAACACCCAGGGTTGGAGACGCCTTGGATGCGTTGCCCTCCATGAATAAATTGATAATGGCCTGAACCATGGCTATAACAGTGATTTAACACAGCACACCCAACGGATGGATGAAGACATTGGGAATTAATAGAGCGCTAAACCAAGCGATTAATAAAACCTCTGACTTATGGATGTAGGTAATTACTCAGCCAATGACTCAACTAAAAGGGGAATAGCCTTGTAGATGAGGAATTAATTACACCGTCAATCGAAACCATTGACAATGCCCAAGGCGTAATTAAACTTGCCTCTGACATTTACACAAATTCAAACTAATGTGCAACGCATCAATCAAAGACCATCGAATTAAGGGAAGGACCGCTGCTGCCTAGATACTTAACTATTTGACCGTAGAACACACATAAAGCATTTGCTTGATCCCTTCCAGTGATCTGTAGACATAATTAGAATAACTAGCAACAACTTATTTTATAAAAATGGTTGATACACGTTCATCTCCCAATGCCAATACCAAATTGCGGATAACAACAACAATGTAAAACGAAATGCCAGAATATTTTACATGAACAAAATGACAATACACTCAATGAATTTACAGCGACAATGTAAAACAAAATGTCCGAATGATTTACATGAACAGAATGACAATACACTCAACGAATTTATAGCAACAAGGTAAAACGAATTGCCAGGAGTAATACTCATATTTTAAATTGCCAGGAAGGGTAACAACACAAATCAATTGCCAGAACACATCAGAACAAGCTAAGTTATCCCTGTATACATGAGAAGCGGCCAACGTAAACAAAAGGATAGAATAAAAATTAAGGGTAAGGAGAACACAGCTACATGGGCCAGGGAGGGTCAGTGAATGACAACTGAGGTTTTAATAATAATACAATGAACTGGTAATTCAAAAAAGAAATGCTCCCATTCTAAATGCAAAACCCCAACCTTCAGCCATGCAACAAATTCAATCAATTCAGACGGAACCATAACAAGTTTATCCAATTCATTTTTTTTTTTATCAACCAGCCAACCAAGCTTAATCTTAAGCAAATCTACTCTGCAAAATTAAAGGGCGTACCGTTGCCTTTTTCCTGCTCCAAGCGTTGTCCGCGCGCTCCGTCCCGCTCCTGCTTGCCGACCGTAGAGACTACACCGGTACCTCCCAGCCAATCGCTAGGGGTACTCTGCTTCCCCCTTAGCCCCCCGAGCCGCAAAGGGGCCACACAGAATCGAGATGATATGCCTAGCTTCCCAGCTCGCCTCGCAAGGCTGAGCTACCACTCCAATACAAGCTGAGAAAATCCCAACTCCTCACAAGCAACCAGTCAAGTCACAATTCGACAGCGTAACGATACGCTAACCGTCGATCCTCTTTTCTTCCTCATATCCCTTTCTTTTTATAGAGTTTTGAGACCCACCAACCTTCCTAAATCACAATTAATTTAAGTTTTAATAAAAATAATTTTAATTATTCTCCACCGCACAAGTGTCGTCCACCCCCCTCTTTTCTCCACTAATTATTTTCTTTAAATTTATTAATTGCCTCAATTCCCTCACCCACCTAGAATCACTCCTAAATTTACTCCTAGGTGTTCCTAGATCCCCTTACATGCTTTTAGTAAATTTCCCTAAAATGAAGTTGCTAAATTTAGTTCATTTTAGGAAGTTCTTAATTGCAGATTCCTTACTATGTTGACTTTGCTTTTTACCCTATGTCCCCTTCTTTCCTTTACTATGTTTCCTTTATTACTTAGTTTCCCTATTTTTATTATTCCCTTCTTTTTTAAAACCAAAAAGGTAAATGCGCTAATTAATCTTTTAATTTATTATTTATTTAATATCTTTTGTTCTTTCACAAGTTAGGAATTAATTTCTTCTTTGCAATTTTTTTAAATCCCTTAGTTTAATTAAATCCTTACTCTCTTCATTTACCCCAAGAATTTTATGAAGACCCAACTATTACCTAAGTGGGTTTTTGTTTAATTTGTTATTTTTATTCCAGGGTCCTTTTTCTTAGGGTTAGACTAAAATTTTACCCTAAAAAGTTTTAGACTTAGGACTTAGATTCTGAACTGGGTGACACTTGGTTAGGGAAGTTGTTTAAGGATTTCTTAAGGCGTTAATGTCTTAGGGCCATTTAGGTTTGTTTCCTTCATCAACATCAATGCGACGTACCCTTCAGGACGCACCACATGCTCCAAGGGTGCCACTCGCCTCTTGTGGTTCTTTTGCGCGACGTGCCCTTCAGGATGCACCACATGCTCCAAGGGTGCCACTTGCCAACTTGTGTTTCTTTCGCGCGACGTGCCCTTTAGGATGCACCACGTGCTCCAAGGGTGCCACTCGCCAACTTGTGTTTCTTTCGCGCGACGTGCCCTTCAGGATGCACCACGTGCTCCAAGGGTGCCACTCGCCGACTTGACTGATTGGTAGACATCTATAACCCCGGGAGTCAACACTCCGCCAGGTGAACTTGTGGGAGATTAAGGGCTCTAAGGAATAAGGCCCCTGCCTTATTTCGTGCCCCTTAGAATCATCGTGAGCGATTCTCGCAGTCTGCCCTCATGGCATCGTGGATCCTCTCGAACTAGGTAATCGTTAACCTACAGTTCAAGCCACGTCGGGAGTGCTAGTAGGCTGTGGCAGGGATTCTGTCCACACCTCTCCCTCAACCTCTCTGGAAATCATGTGTGGCCCCTTTACTCCATATGTGAGTCCAGTCGGCAAGCTATCGTCAGCCTGCATCATCCAAAAATCATGTCAGAACATGTCAACATCATGTCATCAAATCAATGAAATATCACACTCCCTGACTCAATTCGGAGTCCAAGGGGGTTCCACCGATGCCTCTGCATCCTCAAGGTCCAAAAACCCTGCACACTCAATAAAATTGAGTCAAAAGCACCTGTCTACGTCAAGCAGTAAAACATCATGTCATATATCATAACGCATCATAATCAAGGATAAATGTTTTAACATCATAAAAGTCCAGTTCTCTTGCGAGCAAGTGTCCTCAAAGAATAATTTTTCTCAGTGCGTCAGAGCGGGATGTTACAACTACAACTAGAGTTTGCACAGAAGATCACAGTGGCAGTTCACGATTTTCAACACCAAAATATTGTGAGGTCATGTAGCAGAGACATAGATGTTATGTAGATGGGCAGAGATTGCATTTAGGGAGATGAATTGTTTCTAGACAAGGAATGAAAATGCTTAAGGCAATGAGTCGTTTACAAGAGAGGCTAAACGCATAAATTTATTAGCTAGCTTTATTTGTTAGTAGCTAGTTTTATTTATTAGCTAGCTTTATTTGCACCCTTAAATGCTATATAGTCACGTTAAACCATATTTAATTCTTTTTATTCAATATTTAATTTTCAATTGTATTTGTTGATATTCTTAACTTTTAGCAATAATATATTCTTCTATTTTTGGTAGCCATTAAATACACATATCAAAACAAAGGTCAATAGCTTTTTGTTGATATCCTTAACTTTTAGCAATAATATATTTTTCTATTTTTGGTAGCCATTAAATACACATATCAAAACAAAGGTAGCCATTAAATACACATATTAAAACAAAGGTTAATAACTTAGATGCCTCTTCTCAGTTGTTTATATGGATACTTCTCGTATTCGTTTGTATTTATTCAATATTTTATCTTCAATTGTATTTGTTAATAATTTTTTTGGGTTAATAATCCCGATCTATTTATATTGCCATAGGAAAATATAACAAAAATCTTATTGTTGGCCCGCCATTAGGGAAACAAGACCAACATTACCGTAGTAAATTGTCTGAAGGACCCACAATAGCTATTCTTAGGACTTTGAATACAACAAAAAACTTTTCTATGTAATTTCCTAGCTAGACCTATTTGAGGCTTAGCACAAAAACCTCGGCCTTCAACGTAAACCAAGTTATTAAGAAACCAATTATTTATGAAAAAAACTAAGGAGGAGAAGGACCCTTCATCTCATGCACCTAGGGTTGAAGCTCGTCCATTGTCGAGAGGTCGATTACTACAATTTTCTGAGCCAACAGATTCAATTTATGGTCTAGAAGTCGAACTTGCATCTGCAACTCATTGAATTGGAGCATAATTTCCTCTTTGTCATATTTCCAATTGGCTAGAGTTCTCCCTAACAACAATTTCATTTGCCAATATATTTATATGGTCTTCAGATAATGGGACTCGCGAGAGTATATTCCCCCACTGTTTGGGACCCAAGAACGAATGTTTGCATGAACCTCTTCATTTGTGACGAAGTGCCTAAGGACACGAACATCATATTCAACAAGGTTTATCTCGGCTTGAATTTGGGGAGGGGTGTGAACGTGGTATGACTCTACCGAGTTCTCAACTATTGCAACAAGGAGGGAACCAAAGAACCTTGTTTGCTGACCCGAGGAGCCTCCCCGAAAGCGGCGGGAGTGATTACCTCTTGCCATTGGAGCCGCAAACATGAGATTTGTAGAAGGATAGAAGGAAGTTAGGAGGATAAGAGCGCGAGAGTTCAGGTGAGTATCAAAGTGAACAAGATCATGAAAAGGTAAATGAATGAGATTGGGCCAAACCCTATGGGGAGATGGAGTAAGGAGACTAGCCATTGCGAGGGTAATCATGCTGAGGAGAGAATTATTATGGCCATAGTAATGACTGGTAAGAGAGGTGATAACAGAGGCCATGATGAAACTAGAGAGGTTGATACAGAGGACAATCCAGGACTGAGCACGTTGACTGAGAAGAATCTCCTGACAAGGAAGGACATTGCACCCATTTAAATTTGGAGGTCGGGTGGTACGCACAGGAGCATCAATCATTAATAGCACGGGGAGGCTAGGTACAAGTGGGAGGAGGAGGAAAAACAATGGTCGGAAGGGAGGACGCATGTCGATTTAGCCAATATAGGATCCCCGAGGTCGGTCGCTTCTGTACCACCCGATATGGAGTATTTGTTGATAATCCTTAACTTCTAGTAGTAATATTTTTTTGTATTTTTGGTAGCCATTAGATACACATATCACAACAAAGGTTAATAATTTAGATGCCTCTTCTCTGTTATTTATAAACTTTTGTGAATACTTCTAAAATTCAATGTTCTTTGTTATTTATAAACTTTTGTGAATACTTCGGAAATTCAATGTCTAGCTTTTTCAATATTTTCAATAATTATTAAATTATCATATTGCAACATAAGACAATATGCTTTTATAAGATTTTTTTCTAAATTATGATGGTAGGTTTTCCTCGGAGTTAGCAACTAACCTCAACAATATCATAATTAATTTCTTCTCCAAATTATGCTTGTAAATACTTTTCAGATTTAAAAACTAACTTTATCACAATCTTCAATTATTATTAAATGATCACATTGCAATATAATTCATTATGGATTTGAGTTTTATATTGTTTGTAAATACACTATATTTAATATTCTAAATTCATTCATAAATACTCTATACTTAGTAGCTAGAGTTATATTATTTTCAATGATCACTATGTAGTTTTATTAATCCTCGCCGAAGGCATAGAGGGACTATAGAGATCGATAAATTGTTGACTTCATATTAACTTGCCCTTTGACTATAAATTGTTGCACAATCTCTATTGTTAGAACTAGAGAATAGAAAACATTATTTTTTATATAATAAAATACAATTATTTGTCATCATCTCATTGGAGTATAGATTAGAAGTCTTATTGCCAGCTTTGTTATTCCCAATGTTTTAAATTTTTAGATATCCAAAGTTTTGGGCATCGACACTCTTTTTTAATTTTTTAATTTTTAATTTTTATTGAAATGTTTACATACCGAATGTTTTGAGCATTGACACTCTTTTTGAGATACTTGAATAGGTCTGAAAACTTAAATGTTTACATAGTGCAAGGCCCTTAAACATGCCTGGCAACCTTAAATTTTTACTTAAATAGGCCTGTCAGAGTACATTTTTCCTCCAATTTTTGCATACAATCTTGCAGTGAATTTGGGAAATATTGTTGTCCATCGCCACTCGCATAGTCATCATATGTTTCATATTTCTTCTATGTTTGGAATGTAATTTATTCATAATTGAAGATACATATATTCTTTACTGGTTCACTAGTTGCTGGTTGTTCACTAGTTCGTTGGTTCATTGGTTGTTGCTTGTTGTTGTTTGGTTCAACTTTTCAAGGTTGAAGTCCTACACCTGCAATTGGACCTGTTGGTGCTTTCTCATTGGTTTTTTGTTTTCTTCAACTTTTCAAGGTTGGAGTCTTGCACCCGTATTTGGATCTTTTTTTGCACTTTGCAGGGTTCAAATCATGCACCCACAATTGGACCTATGATTCTGTCGTTCATCATTGACGAGTAAGCTTCAACACCATAGTTTCATTCATATTTGTTGTTTACTGTTTGTTGTTTAAAGTTTGAAAGTAAGAATGTTTAAGTATTTATTCATCATTCTTATCCTACAGACTTTCCATAGAGGTTGTCATATCTTTTCCTCCTGCTCTTAAATTTTCCTTCAATTTTTTCCCCAAACTCTGCACCATGTGCATGCCAATGTCATCTACACAACTCCGATTGTCATTTTTTCTAGCATTACAAATCCCGGTCCTTTGTTGTGTGTGACGAAGTGGAAATCTAATGCCTCAGTTGAATAAGGAGATTCTTTAGCCTTCCCACCTTTCCCTCGATGATATTCCCACCTTTCTTGGGAATGAGTACCTACCTATCCCCTACGGGAATCAAACCCATGTATTTCACATGGAAATATGATGTCAAGCTTGTTTCCTTTGCAAAATGCTCTTGTAGAAGAAAGCTGGAGGTAGGTGTAGAAGGGCTAAGTATGATACAATGGTAACCAAGCTCCAACAAAATTGCACACCATTGTCATGCATTATCCATATTTATTGGTGACATATTTCAGTAGGTTATAAAGAAAAAGTTCCAGAACCTAAAATGCAAATCCTGGGTAATTCCAGGACATGTTGTTCCACTTTGCAGGGTTGAAATCCTGCACTCGCAATTGGACCTGCGATTATGTCGTTCATCATTGACGAGTAAGTTTCAATACCATAGTTTCATTCGTATTCGTTCTTTACTGTTTACTATTTATAGTTTGAAAGTAAGAATGTTTAGGTATTTATTCATCATTCCTATCCTACAGACTTTCCATAAAGGTTGGTGTATCTTTTCCTCCTGCTCTTAAATTTCATTCAATTTTTTCCCCAAACTCTGCACCATGTGTGTGCCAATGTCGTATGCACAACTCCGACTGTCATTTTTCCTAGCATTACAAATCCTAGTCCTTTGCCTTATGTGACGAAGTGGAAATCTAATGCCTCAATTGAATAAGAAAATTCTTTAGCCTTCCCACCATGCCCTCGATGATATTCCCACCTTGCCCGTGAATGAGTACCTACATGCCTTTGCAAAATGTTCTTGTAGAAGAAAAATGTAGGTAGGTGTAGAAGGGCTAAGTATGATACCAAGGTAACCATAGGAAGAAAGAGCACGATGAATTTCCATATAATTTTGCAGAATGGCATCATGTTCTTATTTCCACAGGAAGAAAGAGCACGATTCTTGTCCAACAACATTATTTTATCACCAACTTATAATTCATGTCATTTCTCTCTAGCCTTGTGGTTACCAATCTTTCCATCACTATAGGCATCATGAGTAAGCAAGGAAGAGCAAGTACTCCTGCACGTACATACCAAATTAACCCTGGAAGATGAAGTATGGATCTTCGACGAGAGTATAAAAAACGTAAGGGAAGAATTGACAATGGCTCAGGAGGCAATGAAGAGGGTCGAATATGTGCCACTGTTGATCGGGAAGTTCTTGAATATGGTGGATGAAAATAGAGTCAAAATAGGGTTTAAAGGTCGCGCAGTTGGCTAGTGCGTAGGTTTCATATCGAACTTCAATAATCCTGAGCTCGAGATGGTCAATAGGATATGATGCCACTTGGTACCTTTTGCATAGAGCGCATCGATATCGTAGGTTATACAAAAGTGAGAATGAGCACATATGAAGAAGGAGAGCAGTATGGAAGAAGACGAGGTCGATGAAGAACATCCTCTTGTCCAAACCTTTCTTCCTTTGTGGATAAAATCCTATATGCTTCCCTTCTCCTCTATTCTTCAGCGGAAACCTCTGTCGTCGTTGATTGGATTCTCTCTCGACAATAGTTACACTACAACTAGGTTTGCATAGAAGATGACAGTGGCGGTTCACAATTTTCAACACCAAAATATTGTGAGGTCATGTACCAGAGACATAGACGTTACGCATATGGGAAGAGCTTACAATTTAGGCAGATGTATCATTTCTGGACAAGGAATAGAAATTCTTAAGGCAATGAGTCATTTACAAGAGAGGCTAAACGCATAAATTTATTAGCTAGATTCATTTGTACCCTTAAATGGTATGTAGTCATGTTAAAACATCTTTAATTCTTTTTATTCAATATTTCATTTTCAATTGTATTTGTTGATATCCTTAGCTTTTAGCAATAATATATTTTTCTATTTTTGGTAGCCATTAAATACACATATCAAAATAAAGGTTAATAACTTAGATGCCTCTTCTCAGTTGTTTATAAAATTTTGTGGACACTTCTCATATTTGTTTTTATTTATTCAATATTTTATCTTCAATTGTATTTATTAATAATCTTTTTTTTGGGTTAATAATCCCGATCTATTTATATTGCCATTGGAAAATATAACAAAAATCATGTTGCTAGCTTGCCACAAGGGAAACTAGACCAACATTAATGCAATAAATTGTCTTAAGTTTTATGAAAGATCTGTCTTTTGAATCTAAAGGATTGACAATAGCTACTCCTAGGACTTTGAATACAACAAAAAATTATTCTGTGTAATTTCCTAGCTAGACCTATTTAGCACAAAAACCTCGAACTTCAACATAAACCAACTTATTAAGAAACCAATTATTCATGAAAAATACTAAGGAGGAGAAGGACCCTTCGTCTCATGCACCTGGGGTTGAGGCTCTTCCATCATCGAGAGGTCGATTGTTGCAATTTTCCGAGCCAACAAGTTCATTTTATGGTCCAAAAGTCAAATCTGCAGCTGCAACTCATCGAGTTGGAGCATAATTTCCTCTTTTTCATCTTTCCTAGAGCTCGCCCTACCAACAATTTTATTTTCCATTATATTTCTATGGTCTTCATATAGTGGGACTTACGAGAGTGGATTCCCCCAGTGTTTGGGACCTAAGAATGAATGTCTGGATGAACCTCTTCATCTGTGACGAAGTGCATAAGGACATGAACATCGGATTCAACAAGGTTTATATTGAATTGAATTTGGGGAGGGGTGTGGACGTGGTATGACTCTGCCAAGCTCTCAACTGTTACAACAAGAAAGGAACCATAGCGCCCTCTTTGTTGACCCGAGGAGCCTCCTTGGGAGCGACAGGAGCGATTACCTCTTTCCATGGGATTTGCGAACATGGGATTTGCAGAAGGATAGAAGGATGTTAGAAGGATAAGAGCACGAGAGTTCAGGTGAGTATCAAAGTGAACAAGATCATGCAGTGGTAAAGGAGTGAGATTGGGATAAGCTCGATGGGGAGATGGAGTAAGGAGACTAGCCATTGCGAGGGTAATCATGCTGAGGAGAGAATTATTATGGCCATAGTAATGATCGTTCGTAGAGGTGATAACATAGGCCATGATGAAACTAGAGAGTTTGATACAAAGGACAGTCCAGGACTGAGCACGTCGACTGAGAAGGATCTCCCGGCAAGGAAGGACGTTGTGCCCATTTAAATTTGGAGGTCGGGTGGTACGTGTAGGAGGGTCAATCATTAATAGCACAGGAAGGCTAGTTACAAGTGGGAGGAGGAGGAAAAACAATGGTTAGAGGGGAGGACGCATGTCGACTTAGCTAAGATAGGAGCCCTGAAGCAGGTGGCTTCCCTACCACTCAATAGGGAGTATTTATTGATAATCCTTAACTTCTAGTAGTAATATATTTTTGTATTTTTGGTAGCCATTAAATACACATATCACAACAAAGGTTAATAATTTAAGTGCCTCTTCTCTGTTATTTATAAACGTTTGTGAATATTTCTAAAATTCAATGTTCTCTGTTATTTATAAACTTTTGTGAATACTTCTGAAATTCAATTTCTAGCTTTATCAATATTTTCAATAATTATTAAATTATCATATTGCAACATAAGACCATATGCTTTTATAATATTTTTTTTCTAAATTATGCTGATAGGTTTTCCTCGAAGTTAGCAACTAACCTCAACAATATCCTAATTAATTTCTTCTCCAAATTATGCTTGTAAATACTTTTCAGATTTAAAAACTAACTTGATCACAATCTTCAATTATTATTTTTATTAAATGATCACATTGCAATATAATTCATTATGGATTTTGAGTTTTATATTGTTTGTAAATACACTATATTTAATATTCTAAATTTATTTCTAAATACTCTGTACTTAGTAGCTAGAGTCGACAATACTAGCTCCTTTGTTAAAGATTCCTCCTTCTTTGTAAACAAGATCAAAAACATCAAATTGGACAAGGATAACACCCTCGTAATCTTTGATGTTGTTTCTCTCTTTACTAAAATTTCCATTGACGGAGCTATGGAGGTCATCAAGAACATCACTGAATTAGGTACCACTAACTTAGTTGAGTTATGTTTGAAATCAACATTTTTTAGTTTCTAGGGCGACGTTTATGAACAAATTTGTGGGGTTTCTATGGGATCCCCCCTCTCTCCCACCATAGCTAATTTATTCATGGAATATTTGGAAAGCAAAGCCGTTATCTCCTCACCCTTCCAACCTAAATACTGGAATAGGTTTGTCGATGATACTTTTGTCATTTGGCCCCATGATTGTGACAAATTAAATGAATTTGTGAGTCACCTCAATAAACAATTTGATCACATCAAATTCACTATGGAGGTTGAAGATAAAGGCAATCTTCCTTTTCTAGATGTTAGGGTCACAAAAAGACCAGATGGATCCTTATCCCACCAAGTTTATAGGAAGAAAAATCACACCAAACAATACCTTCATGACAATTCCCATCATCACCCTGCCAAAAAATTAGGGGTTCTCAACACCCTAGCTACTAGGGCCTTTAGAATCTCTGATGATGAACACTTTGACGAAGAGAAAAACCATCTCCTCAATGTTTTCAAGGATAACGGCTATAAAAAACATCAGGTGATTAAATCCTTTCGAAATGCCACTAAAACACCTAGAAATAAAGAACAAACAAATAAATATGGGTTTTCTTACTCTACATACAAGGGACAACAGACAAGCTTCCTAGGATTTTGAAGAAGAAAAGCATTGGGGCAACTTTCAAACCCTTAAACATTATCATGAATTCCCTTAGGTCAGTCAAATACCATGTTGATCCCATCGAACAAAAGGGTGTCTATATGATCCCGTGCTCGTGTTGTAAACAATACATAGGAGAAACAGGTCACTCCTTTAGAATTAGGATTCAAGAACATGCCGTTGACATCAAACACAATCACACTCGTCCCTCAGCCTTGGCAGAACATTCAGACAAAACTAAACATCACATTTGTATTGAAGACGCCAAAATTATTGCCAAGATATATCACTATCACAATAGGAAATTCAGAGAAGCCATCGAAATTGAAAAGCAACCTAACAATATAAACAAAGATGATGGATGGAAAATTAGTCAAAATTGGATCCCAACACTAACCACAATGACTCATTCTAGAAATTAATTAATAAATAATTTTTCTAGGTTTTATATTTCTTAATTTCATTTTTAATAAGTGGGCTCTTAATAAATAATAATTTTTAGGTTTTATATTTCTTGATTTCATTTTTTATAAGTCAACCCTTCATAATAACTTTTCAGGTATTTATTTACACTTGTTATATCTTTTTTCCTTCATATCTCATAATACTTTTCCTTATAATGGACCACACTGGTTTGGTCCGAAACGTCGAATATAAAAAACCAATGCGATGAATCCGAAAGAACTATCTCATCAAAACAATGGTCGCAAAAATCTTAGAACATCAAAACAATAATCACAAAACAATGGTCGCAAAAGTCTTAAAACATCAAAACAATGGTCACAAAAGTCTTAGAACAGAAATAGAATTATGTTATTTCCAATGATCGTTTTATAGAAGTGGTTCCTTAGAAATTAACCTTAGCAATTCACTACTTAGAAATTATCCTTCGACTTAAGTCGCATTATAAATGTGCTTTCAAATTAGCTCAGTGTACCAAAACAAAATTCAATTGCCGTAAAAACACAGAGCGAACAAAAATGTTAAAATCATAACTAAATGAATGTTTAATGCAAGGGGGTTATGTGGCAATTTAAGTTTTTTTTTAAATTTATTTGATTTTATTATTAATTTTTTAAAATAAAGGTCACGTCGAGGCATGGCTATTTAGTCAAATCTAGCCTTACAATCAATTAGAAAATAATTTA
>JZKD02S2291764.1:1146136-1161097 GCA_000966675.3 Picea glauca
CCTTCTGCAAAGTGTCACAAGTCTTTTTCTAATTTCCTCTTGATTCCTGAATTCTTTCTGTTTTGACTTCTTATGGGTCTCTTCAAGTTTGGTTATGATTTCGACTTATCTGGCAGTTGTTACTTATATAATAGTTTCAACAAGAATTGTTATCAAGGATTATCAACATACTTCATCTTTTTCAATAGATTACTTGACTAGTAATCATCGTAATAGTAATTCTTATCTTGTTATTATTTCATAGGTGTTGTTTCACTGACCATATTATCTTCTAAGAAATATATATATAGGAACTATGTAAACATGGTATGTACAAGGACTATGTTACAGAAGAATATTGTTACCTTAACTAGAAGAAGAAATCTGCTTCATCTTGTTTGACTTTCTTTGAGGGTTCCTTTTCTTCGACAACTGTTGCTTTGTGTGTTTCCTTCCTTTTATTTAACTAGGTACAATGATTCTTGTAGTGACCATATTTTCAACAGCTGAAGCATTATATTTTTGACATATTCTTCTCTTGATTTGGTTTCTTCCTTGAGTCAAACTTCTTCTTATTCCTGAATTTCTTGAACTTTGTTGTGTAGGCTTGATCATCATCTTTCCTTTGGAATTTCTCTTTTGTGCTAATCCTTGATTCTTCTTGTGCACAACAAGTCCAAAGTTCTTCAAATGTGGGATACTCCTTTCTTGTGTTTATTCTTGCGAAAAATGCATCCCATGTCTTGGGAAGGCAATTGCATACTATATTTACTAGTTCCTTCTCTGAAATGATTTCTTCAATAGCTTATAGTTGATCTCTTAACTGAAATATTCTCACAAGGCATGATGTTATGCTGTCATCATCATTCATTTTCATGTCATGGAGCTCATTCTTCATACTCATTACTTGTTCAATGTTTCTGATTGAGAAGAGGTTAGTTATGGCATCGTACATCTTCTTTGATGAGTCAATATGAGAGATGTAGGGTATCAAGTGGTCTTTTACATAGTCCACTATGATACTCATGGAATTGATGTCACTGTCCTTGAACTTCTCTATAATTGCAATGTTCTGAGGTTCCTTCTCTTTTCCTTCTTCAAACTGTGGTTCCACAATCTTTCCTTTCATGATATCCAACACTTTGTTCTTGGCAAGGATGAGGTCAATCCTTGTCTTCCATGCTCTGAAGTTAGAGGCCCCTTCTAACTTTTTTTCCGACTTCATAGAGTAAGTCATGACTGCTTTGACTTTGACAAAAAAATCAAACTTGACATCTTAGCTTGCTGAGAGTACCAGGAGGTGCACTAGGTTAGAGCACACTAGGCTATATAGAAATTAGGTCAATCTCTTCACTTAAGGTGCCTCAACAAGAGGGTTAGGGTTTCGTTGTTGAAAAAAAAACTTTGACTGCAACTACAACTGTAACTGAGCAAATCCTCCCAATCTATATTCTAACGGTTAGACTTTCCAAATATAGTGTGGGCCCATAATCAATTAGAAAAGTAGGTGTGCTCGTTTAACCATAGACAATATAGAAATATTGTCACCCAACCATAGGCCGAAGCCACCCCCGAGCACCTTAACCTTGAAAGAGAATAATTCAGGAAGTAAACCCTAGGTCTAATAGACAATCAATGTAGCATACCTCTTTAGAGCTAGTGCACAAGGCATAAAGTCCAAGCCTAAAACCGAAAATACAAGTTGCAGTAGCTACAACTGCAACTACTCTCCAGACTTGTGCACTTACTAAATTTTTGTAGTGCGCACTAGATTTATGCAGTTGCGAGTTGTGTGTGTACAAATGAACTATGACATCCTTTATTTATACTTCTCTTTCTTATATGCCTTGGCGAATCCTCTTTCTGGAGACTAAAGACTCAATATTAAATTATTTTCTTTAGTCGACTTGTCTTCTAGATCTATATCCAATGTTTTAGGGTTTCTTCTTGCTTCCCGAAATATTATATTCTTGTTAGGGATGGAGGTTAATACCTCCCGCAACTACCATAATATCAACAAGAACTACATGTGGCCATTCTATTTTTCACTTTGCCACAATACATAGATTAACTTTTAGTTATGTGGACCGCTCATGACGAGGCTCTCGGCTCTATAAATAAACCACAACGCTTGAGCTTCTAAAATCATGGGAACATTTTTATCATCCTCACATTCGGTTACAAGAATAATTAGTATTTTTCAAGCTATAAAGATGTTTCAAAAGATCTTACATTTTGTTTTGGATAATTATTTTATTCAGATGTTTAAAAAATCTTATATTTTGTTTTGGATAATTATTTTATTCTAAACAGATAAATCTCTTATTTTGTGATAAAATCCTTTGAACTTTGAATGTATGCTATAAAGATAGTTTGCAATCACATAGTAAAATCACATATGTTATTTAATTTAGTTTTCCTTCGTAATAATTTTGTATACTCCATTATTGTTTTCTAATATCTGCTTGATCTGGAGTGCCCCAATGTATTACAGAAATATAGATTGTCTTGATTCTTTTCACATGTGTTGCAACTTGCCATCAAAGTGATACTTGACTTTCCATGTTATTTTTAATTTTTTTTTCATTGAAATTGGAAAAAAAAAATATTATAAAGGTTGTATCATAGCTAAATAAGATTCACCCCCCCCACATATTGCTGGAGTGCTTGCAACCGCACCCTTGCTGTAGAGCTGTCTAGGGTTTTCCACAATCGGCCATGGAAGCTCAGGGAGGAGGGAAGTTGTTGCCCCCTCCTTCTCCGTCCACCTCCATTCAAAAACTGGTTGCAGCTTGCAGCAAGAAGGCTACTCCTTCAGTTCCCCCAAGCTTCGTCAAGAAACTAGATGTTATTCCGGAGATTGACCTGTCGCCCGAATTTCCAATGAAAGTAGCCCTTTCCCTCTTTGAAAGAGGACTCATGGGTCAATTCATGGGGCTATGGCCCTCAACTAGATCCACAGACAACTGGATACAACAAAACTGGAGACCGCTGATCACAAACAATGTTACGTGCTATGCGGTTAGGAGAGGGTACTTCATTTTCGAATTTATCTCTCAGGAGGATAGAGATTTGATTTTAAGAAATGGAGCGTACTTCATGGGCACCCAAGGAATCTATTTAAACCGCTGGACCCCAAGCTTTGACCCCGCCTCAGAAGTTCCCAAAGACGTCCTTGTGTGGGTAAGACTCCCAAATATGTCGATACATTGCTGGCACCCAACCTCGCTTCAAGCAATAGGAAATGGACTGGGGCGTTACATTGATTGGATCTATGTGGAAGTCGACCTGGAGGTAGGTCTGCCAGAGGCAATCAAGTTAAAAGTTGGGGATTGGCACCACTTCCAAAAGCTGGACCATGAACAACTCCCGTTCAAGTGCAGAGGCTGTCATGAATATGACCACTTCCAAAGGAACTGCCCAAAGAACCCGGCTACAGAGAAAACAGGGGACGAAGGCTAGCAACAGGCCCGGAAGGGGAAATCCAAATCGAAAGGACCAAGGAACGGAAAGTTATCCCCACCGCAAGCCAAAGCCTAAGAAAACAAATAAACTGAGAACAACTTCAGTATTTTGGCAAAAGAAGTCGATGGAGAGGAACCAGATCCAAGTAAAGGTGTTCAAGAGGAAGGGGCAAAAGGCAACCAAAACCATGAAGACAAAGGGAATCCACTAGCAGAAGAAGAAGGGGAGCAAAACAACTCCCCCCAAAGATTGGAGGGTAGTCGTAAAATAGAGGAGGGGGAGGTCTCCACAGGCAGCGACTCAAAAGACGCAAACGAGACTTGGGTTACTCCAAAGAAAACAGGAAGATGCAGGAAAACAAAAAACGCTGAAAGAGACCAGGAAACCTACAAAGACGTCCTCAAAGGGTCACAACCCACCATCAAGCAGTTGATTAACGTTCGGCATACGAGAAAGCAAGCCAAAGCCTCCCAAGGAGGCCATTCCTCCCCCCAAGGTTTTTAGTGATTCTAACCTCCTGGAACTGCAGGGGAATGGGTAGCAAAAGGAAAGAACAAGCTCTTAAAGATATAATCAAAACCTCGAAAGCAAACATCCTCCTTCTCCAGGAGACCAAGATGAGCCAGCAAGACTCACTTAAAACTTCGTTGAACGTTTGGAGAGGCAGCCAAGGAATAGCTGAAAACGCCAGAGGTGCCTCAGGAGGAATCTGCACTCTGTGGAACGCCTCCAAAATAGACCTGATCAGTTCTGACACATGCATGCACTGGATTCACACCAAACTCCTTCACAACGACTCGAGTTACCAGGTAAGCATTTTTAATATCTATGTGCCGCAACAATTAGGGGAAAAAAAACAATGCTGGGAGTCCCTTCAAGACTACCTACAACAAAACTATCTCAACAATATCATTCTTGGTGGGGATATGAATGTAACCTTAGCTCAAGAGGAAAAAAGAGGGGGTTCCATAGTGAGAGATCCGGCTAGAGAATGGGTGGAAGATCTAGCCTCAGCCTACGACCTGCTAGACATCAAGCCAGATAAAGGACTTTACACTTGGATAAATAAGAGAATTGGTCCTGGGCACATAGCGGCCAGATTGGACAGATTTCTAGTCCAAATCTCCCTTCTGTTACTAGGACTCACAACAAAAGCAGAGATCCTGCCCCACAGTGTGTCAGACTACAAGCCCATTCGTCTAGAAATTAAAAAAGACCAAGTCAAAGGACCCATCCCGTTCAGATTTAGTTCGACTTGGATCCAAGGAAAAGAATTTCTCTCTCTAGTTTCCAAAACATGGACCAGCGCTGTTAAAGGCTCAGCCTTTTATGTTTGGGAGGAAAAATTGAGAAGATTAAAAAGAGCCCTTAAACTTTGGGCAAAGATCCAGCCAAATCCAATATCCATGCACATAGCAGCCGAAATGCAGCTCGAGAGCCACCAGCTAGAAATGGAACACCAAGAGATCACGCAAGAAGCCCTGCAATGTGAGGACAACCTTCAAAGACAATGGCACAAAGCCTGCAGAGAGGAGGAAAGCTACTGGAGGAAAAAATCAATAAGTCTTTGGCTGAAAGAAGGAGACAAAAACACAAGCTATTTCCACAAGCAAGTAGAGGCAAGGAAACAATACAAAGCAGTTACAGAAATACAAGTCCAAAATAAAACAATTGCAGATCTAGAGGGAATAAAACAAGCAGCCTTTGAAGCCTTTGAGATGCTCTACATAGAACCACAAGGGACATAAAAAAACCCGTGGATGTATCCTCTCACCATTATCCCAGGTCTCATAAATGAGGATGTCAATAGCAAGTTGACCAGGGAGGTAACGCAACAAGAGATAAAGGAATCCCTGGACCAAATGAACCCAGACAAGGCCCCTGGGCCAGATGGGTTCACTGCCAGATTCTATCAGCAATGTTGGGATATAATAAAAAAGGATCTAACCAAAATGATCAAGAAATCACAGCAGTGCAGCAAGCTAGGTGGAGGCACCAACTCGTCCTTCTCGGTACTCATCCTGAAGGAGAAAGGAGCAATCTCCTTCAACCAATTTAGGCCAATCTCCCTTTGCAATACGAGCTATAAAATTCTCACCAAAGTTATAGCCAATCGTCTCAAGCCAGTCCTCCATTTCATTGTTCCAAAAAACCAAGGAGGCTTCGTCAAAGGTAGGCATATTGCCGATAACATCATCCTGGTTCAAGAGGCCGTTCACTCAAGCATACGAAGGAAAGACAAAGGTATGATCATCAAACTGGATCTCGCTAATGCATTTGATAGAGTTAGACACAATTTCTTATTTGAAGTAATGAGAAAGTTTGGTTTTGATTTGACCTTTGTAAATTGGATAAAAGCTTGTATCGGATCACCATGGATAGCCCTGTTGGTGAATGGGAAAGTAACAAATTTCTTCCAAGCTTCCAGGGGTTTAATACAAGGGTGCCCCCTTTCACCCTTGCTCTATGCAATCCAAGCTTCAGTCCTAAGCTATCAGCTGAAAAATTCCCAAGTTCATAAAAACCTCCAGGGACTAAGAATCGTGCAAGGAGTGAAAGAAATAAACCATGCACAATTTGCGGATGATACACTGCTGTTGGGGGGAGCAAGTCCAATAATAGCGAAAAAGTTTAAGGAAGAGCTGGACGCTTACGCTGTAGTATCCATAAGTGAAATAAGCCAGGCCAAAAGTAAAATATATGGCTGGAATATCACTCCAAATGAGATGCTTGGAATCACAAGAGTTTTGGGGATGGAAGGGCACACTAATTGGGAGGCCTTTAAATACCTGGGAATCCCCATTTTTAAATATTTTCCAAGAGTATCTCACTGGAACCAGCTGATAGAAAAATTAAAAGGTAAATTTTCCTCCTGGGGGGCAAACTGGTTAAATTTAGTAGGGAATGCAGTCCTAATTAAATCCGTGGTGACCAACATCCCCATCTATCAGAGCTTGCTGCTATTATCCCCTGCCACCGTCATTCAAAAAATTGAAGCACTTCAAAGGCGCTTTTTGTGGGAAGGAGGAAAGCAGGCACGAAGGAAATTGCATTTGATAAGCTGGGAAAAAACCTCAAAGCCCTTTTTGGAAGGGGGACTTAACTTTAAAAAAACCCAAGCTCAAAATCTAGCATTGGGGGCAAAGTTTCTTTGGAGGATGGTCACTGGCAAACCAGCTTGGAGCAAACTAGCGCTCTGGAGAAACTATTTTAGGGGGGCCAGGGACCGAAGCTTAGAGTTTCCATGCAAAGAATCGAAAGGATCCCCTATCTTCACTCTCTGCAAAAAGGCTCTGCCACATTTCAGTCCTCACCTCACTTGGGTGCCAAGAAACGGAAAGAAAATCAAAATCTGGCAAGACTCAATTATGGGAGAACCCCCCCTAGAGCTACGACAGGATCTTCATCGCCTCAAAGACTGGATGGACAATAAAAATATTGTTACTCTCTTTGACATCTCAATCTGGGGGGAGGACAAGCTTCAGACTTGGCAAGGGTGGGGAGTGCCCAACAAACCTGCTGAACTAGAAAAGGATTGGAGCACCCTTCAAAACTGTCTTCAAGGGAAGGCCCCTTTAAAAAAGAAAGTTAAAGACGAAAGAGGCTGGGGAGGAAATGCAAAGGCCTACACAACAACAGAGGGCTACCAACTCTTCTCCAGCGTTCCCACTGCCCTGCCTAATCCGGCAATCTGGAAAGCAATCTGGTAGTCCAATTCCATCCCAAAAATAGACCTTTTCATTTGGACATTGGCGCACAAGAGCATCCAAACAGGGGAGAACCTCAAAAGACATGGTTGGGAAGGTCCCTACAGGTGTCCCTTGTGTTTATGTGTTGAAGAAACCGCAGATCATCTCCTCCTCAACTGTGTTTTTTCCAAAGAAGTATGGAAGCTAGCAACAGGAACCCAGAGTGCCCTCAACCTTCCCTCTGATATAAGAAGTCTCCTTCTCCAATGGGACTCCCTCTACCCTTTCACTATAAAGAAAAGAAATCAAGCCTTCATGATGTGGAAAGTACTTCCAAAGTTTATCCTGTTGACCCTTTGGCTAGAAAGGAACAATAAACTCTTCAGAGATAACCAAAGAAGCGCAGACATGGTCGCCACCAAAATTCACACTCTCTTTGGTGAATCTGCCCCCTACCTCTACAATTAAAATAAGAACCCCACGCTGGACGCTTTAGAGGAACTCTGGCTAAGCCAGTTCAAGATCCAAGGTAATATGGGAGGAAAATACAGCAATTTAATCCAAGAAGATTGGGAGATCAGGAAAGACAAACCGGAGTTTGCCAAATGGAAAAGAGAAAGAAACACCCCAATCCTATTCTTTGACGGGGCCTCGAAAGGAAATCCAGGCCAAGCTGGAGGTGGGGGAATAATTGAAAATCCTATTGAGGCTACAAAAATTCATTTCGCTTTGGGCTTAGGAATTGAGTCCAACAATAGATCTGAGGCCATGGCTCTCTAGCAAGGGCTAATCCAAGAAAAAAATCACAGGATCTAGGACTTGACAATAATCGGTGACTCAAGAGTGATTATATAGGCCATAATTCACCGCTCTAAGACTCAAAGTGCAATTCTCAATAACCTTCTCGACAAGATCCAACTCCTTCTAAGGAACTTCAAGTCGTATAAACTATTTCATGTGTTGAGGGACTTGAATGGGGAGGCAGATGAGGAAGCCAATAAAGGCACTCTTCTGGAGCCGGGGGTATTGAAAGTGAACGAAATGGAAGTTAGCATGGCGCTCCCATGAAATCTGACCCACCCTCCCTATCACAGTCAAATGCAAGCTAAGTCAGCAGTCAGGAAATTGGGGGAATCGATGGAACCAGGATGCGTCAAAATTTTGGTTGGACGGAAGGGACAGAGCAGTACCATGAGAAGGAGAGTCGCAGATATGGTGGAGACAGGGAATTTGTGCGGTCATCCCTCCCAAATCCTGCAAATCGAAGGGACATTATGAGAATGAGTGTAGAAGGAGTTAAAAAAGAGGGCGAACCCCCAGTCTCATCCCATTACCAAGGCGCGATTGCAGTCTGTCCAGGGCAGCAAGGTCGTGAAGTCTCCAGTAGGAAAGAGCAAGGCGCAAGCAGAAAGGGGACGCGTTCAAGAATGGCATCAGGATCGATCAACAAACCAAGCATGAAAGAAAGGCTCAAGGAGATGGATAAAACTTTGGAAAATTTGAAGCAACTGCTCCAGTATTAGTTGGATTTTCTTGAAAATTTGGATTCAGAAGCAGGAAGAAGAATGGAGAAACTGGAGGAAGACATCACTACTACAAATATTGGGCTTACAGAGGAGCTGGATAAGCTACACAGGGAGCTAAAGAACCCTCAACAGAAATTTGAAGAATGAATAGATTAGCTGGAAGCAAAGATGGCTCAACTAAACAGTGACTAGAAGCAGGAGCCCATGAACTAATCAAGTTCACTAGTAGTCTATTAGCAAGATCTCTCTTTGGAAAAATGGCATTTTGTATAGAAGCCATTGCTGTAAATAACTCTGTACCTGGTGAAGGTTTACACAAGCTTAGCTCAGGATTAAAGTCTATAGTAATAGATCTAGAAGGGAGTTTCAGAAAGACAGGCACGAAGAAATTCAGGGCCTATTTTGTAACCGAATCTGTGGCCAGTCCACCCCTTTTTTAATACAAGCTTTATGACTGTTTTCGTAAAAAAAAAAAAACATAGCTAAATAACTAAAAACAAAAGTACATAACACTGTTGACCTGGGGTTCCAAACAAAATAACTAGTTTCTATACGCCAAAAATAATGTTTTACAAATGTTCGCAATTAAAACGTTCCAAAATTCCTTATAGCTATAAAGCCTTAGGAAAACACTTAGGATTCTAATTGATTTACTAAACATAACGATTAATGAAAAACATGATGATTGTTGGCTTCTTCGTGCCCAATGTTGGAAGGATAAAATTCCTAGTTTCCAAGATCCATATCTTTCATCATCTAATCAACTGTATCTTCCTCCTTGAAATTTTCTTGGATTGAATTTGTCGACATCCTATGATTTGAAGTAGCAGAGTGAGATATTTTTCTAAGATTGTTAACCATATTTATTTATAGAGTGCATTCTTCCTCCAATACAATGATTTTATTTCTTATGTTGGATTAGAGTGTTCATAATTATTGCATTTTAAGAGGTGCAATGCTGTTATTTTTCGTGAACTTTGGTAGTCATGGAGAAGAGAGAGATTATGTCACATTGAATGAATACTTAATGTCTTCTAAGGAACCTGCAAACTTCTTAATCTCCCCTATAGTCCATGGATAAGTCACATATAGGAGGATAGTGCTACCAACCCATGACAAGTGTCTTAAGATAACCAAACTTCCACTCAAATGAATTTGTCTCAAGGGGAACCTGATTCTAAACCACATGAAAAATCATGTCGCACCACAGACCACACAATAGAACAACCAAAGAACCAAGATTCCACAACTTGTTGATACCAAAGCCAATGGAACTAGAATGGAAAATTCCCATCAAATATCATTGGTGTAAAAAAATCAAAGAACCATACACCCAAAAGATATTGGCCAGAGCGCCAAGATACCACAACTCGTTGAATCCAAAGCCCATGGAACTAGAAGGACTAGTGCCAAACGAATACCAAGGATACAAGTAGACAAAAATAACACACACACAAAAGAAATCCAAGATACAAAATAAAGGAATGACCATGCATTGAGAAATAAAACTTTAACCATTAAAAAAAAATTCTAAACTACCATCTCAAGGTTGAGCCAAACTCTTACCAGATAATTTTTTTGTTGAATAGTCTTGCTCCAAATGATATTGCTCACTTATCCCATACATTTCTCCATTATCCCACCTTTCCTTTGATAAACCATTCCAGGTGGTTCAAGAAATAGACTAGAATTAGGTTCAAGCATGTGAGACGGGGTGGGTAGTTCCTTTTATATCTAGGCACCTTGCTTGTAATCAAATGACAATGGTATTGTGACATACAGTGATTTGTTGTGATGTAACATTCTTCCATATCCATTAACCTATGAGAATTAAGGTATTGGATGATAGTGCCAACTCCCATTTTTCTATAGAACCACTATTTTGAGTGTGGAAACCTCATTGGCTAGAGAGTCGACCCAATAATTATGCTCTCTTAAAACTTCGTAGTGCTGGAATTATTGTCATTAATGTCAAAGGATGTCATATTAGAAGATTACAATACACACAACATTTCCAATATTGATTTATATATATAGGTTTACAAGTATATTAAAAAAAGAGGTGCATGTGAAAAATTTAAAAGTGAAATGGTGGCTTCAAACCCATGTGTTTGGGGTATTTTCCCATGGTATTACAAATTAATTATTTAATTAATGGACATGTCCCTTCATGAAGGGTTATGAAAATGTATAAAAAGAGAAAGCACTGAGAGAAAATGAGAGTGTGAAAAATGGATTAGCAAATATTGAATTGCCAAATCAGTTTCAGGTCATCTTAGCATTTTCATGATATTTTTTTTCTTGTTATGCTTGAGACCTTGAGATTTTGCTGAGATGGAGGAGATGTATTAGTGTATTGTGGTAAAAATTGTAGATGTTGGTTCACTATACTTTCAAAGATACGCCATGTGGAGGTTAGGGTTCCTTAATTCTCCTAAAATCAGTTTAAAATAGGTCAGTTTAGCACTTTTGCTATAACTTATTTTATGGGATGTTTCAGGCCTTGAGATATTGTAGAGACAGAGGAGAGGTATTGGTGTACATTTGGTAAAAACTATAGATTCCGGTTCACTGTAATTTTTGAGATATACCCCATGGAAGTTAGGGTTCGCGAATGCTCCTAAAATCAATTTCAAACAGTCCAGCTTGGCACTTTCTCTATAACTTATTTTCCGGGATGTTTCAGACCCTAATATTTTGCAAAGACAAATGATAGATATTGGTGTACATGTCGTAAAAATTTCAAATGTTGGTTCACTATTTTTTTCTGAAATATTCCCTATGGATTTTAGGGTTCTTGAATGCTCCTAAAATCAATTTCAAACAAGTAAGCTTGGCACTTTTTCTATAGCTTATTTTCTGGGATGTTACAGACCTTGAGATTTTGTAGAGATAGAGGAGAGATATTGATGTACATGTGGTAAAACTTTCAGATGTTGGTTCGCTGTAATTTTTGAGATATGCTCTATGGAAGTTAGGGTTTCTGAATGGTATTGATATCTGTTTCAAATAGGTTAGTTTGAATTTTCACTACAAATTATTTTCTAGATCTCTTCAGATTGGGGAAATTTCAGAGAACAAAGAAGACATATAGAAGTACCTCAGGTAAAAATTTCAGAATCAAAATTGCAAAATTGGATACGTGGCATGGTGTACAAGTTCTTGGGAAGAGGCCTAAAACAAGAAACTTTGGGAAAGTTTCCATTTGGAAATTCAAATTTTGGTAGACATGGTCAAGGAAAAAGTAGTGAGCAGGCACGGTGAAGGAAGAAGCAGTGAGTAGACCTTGTAAAGGAAAAATAAGTGAGCAGACCCGTTGAAGGTAGAAATATCAAGTAGACTCGATGAAGGTTGGTGCAACTTAGAGATTGGTGTCTCTTGCTAAGTTGGTGCTTAGTGGTGGGGATTAGTGTCTCCAATATATCGATGTCTACAAAGATTTGTAATAGATTGGTGTCTCTTTCTAAGTTGGTGCTTAGCGATGGGGATCGATGTCTACAAATATTTGTAAGAGATTGGTGTCTCTTGCTAAGTTGGTGCTTAGTGGTGGGGATTGGTGTCTCAAGTAGATTAGTGTCTATGAAGATCAGTAAGAGTAGGTTGGTTCCTACCCAGATTTTTACGAGTGGGGATTGGTGTCTCCAGTATGTTGGTGCCTACAAATATTTTTAACAGTAGGTTGGTGCCTACAAATAATTGGAAAGAGAAGTTTTGTGGTTTTCTCCCAAAAGGGTTTCCACGTAAATATTGTGTTCCATGATATGCAGTTAATATGTGATTTTTTTCTTATGGTTGATGAATGTTTGAAAAATTAAAAAAATTTCTTATACCGATTCACTCCCCCTCTCAGTATAACTATGTGCTCAACAAGTAGAATGAGAGATTTTGAATTCTGCATACCTCCTTATGTATTTGAGCTAGTACAAATGCTATCTTGCTATTAGACGTGATTGATTTTGAGATCATCAATTTAATGATTATGCTTCAGTTACCTATAGAAATAAAGGACTTTGTTCTAGATTCATTTGCTAGAAGAAGACCCTAAAAAAGAGTGTAAGCCTTAGCTTGATTGTTTGTGGAATTTCTTAAACCCCAAGAAAAAGTTTTTTCAAGTTGTCCCTCGGGATCAAGGATGATCCACCCTACACCTGCCACCCTTGGGTTTCCTTTAGATGCTCCATAAAAGAAAATAATGAAGGACTTATGATGGGATTTCTAGTTCTAAAATTCCTGCTCAATCATTCAAAGCTGCCATGATAAACTGAGAGTAAGCTTGCAAATGATTAAATTGGAGCTTTGGGCCAAAAGTGAAAATTGTTGAAGCCAAACCTTCTCATCCAAATCCAGTCTTTGTTAGTAAAAAATTTCCTCTCCATTGAGTTGATATATTCCATGAGGAGACCTTTTTTCTTTGTTGCTACTAACTTGGGGTTGTCTAGCTAATGGTGAAAAATAGCTCTACTGCGAGCTAGCTAAATTTCCAACTTAGAAATTTGGGGGGGGGAATCCACGGTCTTCTTAGAGTGGGTTTGTTTTTTAGATTCCCCATAAATATTTCACTCTAGAGAGAGAGCATATCCTTTCAAGAAGCAGGGTTGTTCAAGCGACGACTAATTCTAGCAAAGTCAATTTACCAAACCTATTTAGTGAAAACGCAGTAAAAAAGAGGTGACAAATCGTCTCTGCATTAGAAATACATTGGGCAAAAAAATAAAAACCTTATATTCCCCCTTTTTGTATATTTATTGTGGTTAGAATCTTCTCATGGACTATAATCCAACAAAAAATATTGATTTTAGGTAGATCGTCAGGGTGTCAAACTTGATTCCAAATAGTTGAACATTGAGGGAGAGGAAGGGACTAACGTTAAGCGAGATAACCATCCTTAATATGGTAATATGAGGCTCCCCATCCCCTATGACCAAGAGTGAATAAATCACATGGTGTACAACCTTTGAGAGAAGAAAATAAAATAGATACAAGAGGATTTAGATGATAAGGAGGTGAACCGATTGACCATCCCAACTAGTGGTCAGATTCTATTTTCCAAGATATATCAAACAGAGTGTTGTAGCTCTGACTGCCCAACCAATTTTTAAAGGAAGCGTCTTACGATTTTGTTCCAAAGGCCAATTTCCCATGATGTCATCCCTCCAAATGTGAATAATCTTGCTATTACTTGGAATCTAGGTTATCTTGGATTGAATTATAAGAACTACTGCTTTAACAAGATTCCAGATATGTGATCTTTTTTTGTTTTCCAGTGGGTCATTAATGCATATTTTACAATCTCCATGGAAATATTTCTTGGAAAGGACTTTCTTCCACCATTCTAACTTACCTAAGATCAACCTCTAGATTAGTTTAGCTCATAGAGATAAATTCATAAGTGAAAGGTCTTTAATCCCCAAACTGCCTTGATCCTTTAGGGATCTCACTATTTTCCAATTAGTCAAATGGAATTTTTTGTGTTTGATTTCCCTCCACACATTTTTTTATTTTTTATTTTATTTATTTATTTTATTTTTCTGATTTCTCAAGATACTTTCTACATTATTCCTACTAGTGCTAACATGACATAATGCTAAAAAAATCAAAGAATTGAAAGGACTGATTTTATTAGTATGACTTAGCCTATTGGGTTTAGTGATTGGGATCCCCACTATTGGAGTCTGTATTTAATTTTTTCAATGACATTGTGCCAAGATTGTGCCATTAGGTTGCTTATAGAGATAGACATTCCAAGTACTTGAATGAAGTCCATGATTCTTGACAAGGAAACAATATGATTATGGATATGGCTTGTAGGAGATGGGATCTTATGCTCCAACCAAAAATATGGATTTTGAGGTTGTTGACCTGGTGACTTGAAGCACGTGTAGAAAGGTCCAAAACCTATTTGAATTGCTCAACAATGATGGTAGAATAACTACCCACAAGAAGGGTATCATCTATAAGTTGTGAGTGGTTCACGCTCTTGACCCCTTTGACTCATTTAATTCTTGGAAGATTCCTTCAGAGCCTTTCTGCTTCCAGTTTTATGCTCAAGGATTCTACCATAATGATGTAGAGAAGGGGTGGGANAGAGGGAACAACCTTTCCTCAACCCTCGATGAACTCTAAAGAAAGTAGTGGGTCTTCCATTTACCAAAGGGGCAATCCATGGATGTACAATGCATGAGGAAACCCATTGAATAAAATAAGGATATAAGAAAAATTTGAACAAGACAACAAATAAAAAGGAGTGATTTACCCCATTAAAAGAATTGGCCATGTTGACTTTGATAAACATCCATTTGTTT
>JZKD02S2291765.1:0-45191 GCA_000966675.3 Picea glauca
TTTTTTTAAATTGTGTATTTTAATTTTTTTAATATTTATATTTTTAATTGTTTATTTTTTTATTTTAAATGGTTTTATTTTGTTTTTCTTTTATTTCTTATTTTTTATTACACAATTTTTTAAAATTATTTTAATCTAAAAATTCTATGTGAATTTGACTCGATCTTTGTCATAACGAGTTTTAACTTTTTTATTAACATATTATTACTAGCACAACCACTCAAAACTGTGGCTGATGAACACTGAAAGGCGCGGACAAAAAATGAAACGCACAGCCAGAAAATGAAACGCACAACCAGAAAATGAGTGTCTAAAGCCAACACAGCCAGTGTGCTAAATCCAAAGTTTAATCATTTAAACATGGCAATCATATAGTGCTACAATAATTTCTTAATATGATTAGGTAAATGTTAAAAGGTAAACAAGTTAACAGATGCATTCAAAAATACAAGGAAGTTATGAAGAGGAAATCACATTCATTGATTTGGGAGGACGACTAAGAATATGCCAACATCTTCAATTGTTAGCCATCAGATTAGAATTTTAGATTAAAAGGTGATTAATTTTTCTCATTGTCAATAGGGTGTACGCCTTTTCGGCGTAAAAATATTAGAAGGAGAGGTTGGAATTAACATTTTATTAATATATTATTAATAAAATTTTTATTAATAATTAATTTCATCTATGCATTTAATCTTCATGTCGAACTAAAGAATTAATTTCACCTATGCAGATTGATTCACCAATAGTGCACTGACCAAGATCACAATTCCAGGCTGCACTTTAGAAAGATATGGGCGAAGATTCCTTTTCTTGGGATGCTCTTCCATAGGTATGGATTTTATCAATTCTGCTATTTTATGATTATGGTTGTCCTCAACAGGGGTAAGCAATTGATGTTCAATTTTCTGTTTTACAGATTTTCTATTTTATATCAAAATCCTCACAACTAAATGCACGAGACAATGTAATTTCCCTATTCATGTTTATGCTCATGCCGCATAAGGATGAATTCATGATATTGACCCCTCAGGATCCAATGATAGCATTCATGTGGATACATGTGGTAGATACATAGGTTAATTGTGTTGTAACTTCAATATATTATTCCTGATGGGAATTAGTCTTATTAATTTTATGTTCACTGGCATATTCAAACAAGCTATTCTCAGTTTTCCATAAAGTCTAAATCTATCCATTATCAGTGTAGCCAGATTGTGTTCCCTGGCCCCTAACACAAAGTAGAGCTATCTGTAACATACCCTCTTATCATTAGTGCAACCAGATTGTGTGCCCTGGCCTCTAACACAAAGTAGAGCTATCTGTAACTTTCTCATGTTTCTGGTGTCAATTCCAATTTTTTAAATTGCAGTTGTTCCCCTTCTACGCCTTGAATAGTTAGAGTCATTAGAAAAAAAGCATTCTTCAACAATTTTGGAATCATGTTGCTTAGGCTAGGGAATCAATGACATTGTGTGGATGTAGAAAACAATTATTGACAACAAATTGCTAGTTTTCAGTCTCAACAATGTTATTTATGGGGAAATGTCAAAATTATTTATTCTTGCCTTCAACTCTTTGACACCATTGATGTCATATGTCACCATACTCTGAGGAAAAAATGCACATATTTCTTTGTTGGGTACTGCTGATAAAAACATAGAGCATTCTCTTTGTTGGGCATGACCATTGCTGGGCACTAAACTCTGTTGTATGGTGTGCTGAAAATTTCATATATAGAAAACAATTATTGACAACAAATTGCTAGAAATATTTCTTCTTGCTTCAACTCTTTTGACACCATTGATGTCATATGTCACCATAATCCTATTGGAAATATTAATTACAAGTCGATGAGTTTTACGTCTCCACCGACTCAGTCAGTTCAAACTCAGTTTTGTCAGTCAACAAGCAGGAGAGTTATTAATGAGTCGATCTTTATCTTTCTCGAGCTCTGTTGGGTAGATAAAAGTCAGTCGAATTAATTGTTGTCTTAAATGTTAAGTCGGTTAGCTTCTACAGGAATTCTCAATCCTTATCTTTATATATATGAGTCTGAAGGTAGTCGATACACACAGAACTAAAATAACAGAGTCGATAGCTAGAAGCAACAACAGTTGTGAGGAGTTGAAGAAGTCTGAGAGCTAAAGCTCTATTTTTTGCAAGTTTCCAGAAGTTTGTTCAAAAGTTGTTGGAGTCAAAGCTTGACATAGTTTTGTATTTTGTATTAGCGCACAACACCCAAGTTCTTAATATATATCAAGTATTTTTTGTGTGTTGACAAATTCATGCATATTTCTGAATATTTGCTATGTTTGTGAGTTTATGAGTTAAAGAGTAGCCAAGTATCAAGAAATTATTTTTGTTTAGTGTTATTATCACAACGCGCAGAATATTGAGCAGTCTGTGAACTGCGCGGTAAGTCCTTAGAGTCAGCGATGAAGAATTGAATTGTGCGGTCTTTGCAATTGCATTGTGCAGAGTTTGTTTGTGCGTTGTAGATCCAAGATCTCATATCAGAGAAGGTTTCTGAAAGCATTTTTTATCAGAGTAAGTTTCAAGAGCAATAGCTCTGTTGTAAGGAGAAATTAGAAATCATGGCTTCTACTTCAAATATGAAACCTCTCATTTTTACAGGAAAGAATTATGAGTTATGGTCCTTGACCATGAAGGCTTTATTTCAGATTCAATATGTATAGGAGATATTTGAGAATGGCTAGGTGTACCCAGCAGATTAGGCAGTGTACAATGCCCTCACACAAGCTAAGAATGATGCTTTGAAAGATCAAAGGAAGAAGGATGGAAAGTCAATGTTTTACATACATCAAGCCATGCATGAGAGCATATTCCCAAGAGTTGCATTAGAAAAACAAGCCAAGGAAGAATGGGACATATTAAAAACCTCTTATCAAGGTATGGGCAAATTCAATACTTCAAAGCTACAAATTATTAGAAGAGATTTTGAAACTATGTCAATGAAAGACACATATTCAGTAGATTCCTTTTACACCCATGTTATTGGCCTGATAAATCAGATTAAGTCTCATGGAGAAACCATAGAGGATAGAAAGGTTGTTGAGAAGGTACTTAGGATTCTCCCTCTTAAATTTGATACCCTTGTTGTGACTTTAGAAGAGAACAAAGATCTGAGTCAATTTAGTCTAGAGGATCTGCAAGTCACCCTCATTAATCATGAACCCAGATTAAATAGATAAAATATGTCATTAGATAATGCATTTTCTGCGCAGTCATCTATAAGCCATGGAAGAGGAAAGGGGAGAGATAATTTTAGAGGTAGAGGAAGGATTTTTGTAGAGGTGGACGTAGTAGTAGTCCTAGAAATACTGGTGGAAGAGGTCAAAATACAAATAACAGTCAGTCAAGTAATCATAAATTTGATAAATCAAAGATTCAGTGCCCTTATTGTAAAAAGTATGGACATTATGCATATGAGTTCGGAAAGAGACAATATAATCAGAACAAGCAAGGTCAAGACCACTCATGCATCGAAAATAGTCCTAGCAGCCCTATATTTATGGTGTGCGCTGAAGAAATACTTATAATTTCCCTAGTTGAATGAAATGTTGCTCAAGAAAGTCCATGTGACATATAGTATCTAGATTTAGTCTGTAGTAATCACATGACATGAAACTTGGAATTGTTTTCTAGTTTGGATAAGCCAGTCCAAACTAAAGTTACACTTGGAATAGATATCCAAGTCACTGTCTTAGGAAAATTCAGTATAAACATTCTAACTAAGCAGGGGGAGAAAAAGGTTAGTCCTGATGTATATTATATTTCTGGTCTAAAAAATAATTTGATGAGCACATGACAGTGGTTAAAGAAAGGATATAGAATTTACATGGAACATATCATTGTGTGATTATGGATAGATATCCAAGCAATCATGTTGTTGCAAGAATCTAGATGACAAGAAACAAAATGTTTCCATTAACATTGAAGCCAACTATGAAGAGGAAAACAACACAAGTTGTCTATGACACAAAAGATGCACAATCTGCCATTGCATTCAAAACAGAAAGCAAAACAGTAACTGTGGGTAGTTATAAAAAAAGGAAAAGGTAGCGCACATAGTACCAAAAAAGAAGAAGACAATGACACAGAGATGCAGGAAGCATTCCAATATGAAGTATATGATGAATCCTGGATATGGAATTTCAGATTTGGACATCTAAACTTTGGAGCTCTAAAGCTACTGCATACAAAGGATATGGTGAAAGACTTTCCATTAATTGAAAAAACAGAAAAAATATGTGAATGTTGCATCTTTGGAAAGCAACATAGAGAATCATTTCCAATTGCAAAGTCATACAAAGAAAAATATCCACTAGAAATTGTACATTCAGATATTTGTGGACCAATACAAACACCATCTATAGGAGGAAGTACTTATTTTCTTACATTCATTGATTATTTTTCAAGAAAAACATGGATTTATTTCCTAAAACACAAATCCGACGCATTGGGATGTTTTTAGCAGTTCAAATCACTTGTGGAGAAGCAAAGCAGTTATTACATTAAGGTTCTAAGAATTGATAGAGGAGGTGAATATGTTTCAAGATAATTTCAGAACTTTTGTAATTTCCATGGCATCTACAAGCAATTCATTGCACAGTATATGCCACGACATAATGGTATCATAGAAAGGAAGAATTGAACCATCAAGGAAATGGTGTGCAGTATGTTGGCAGCCAAACATTTGTCAAATGAGTATTGGGCTGAGGCAATAGCAACTGCAGTATACATCATGAACAAATGTCCTACAAAGAGTGTGAGAAACAAGGTTCCTCAAGAAGCCTGGAGATGTATGAAGCATAATGTGACACACTTAAAAAATTTTGGTTGTGTCACATATGCACATGTTCTAGATGAGTTGAAAAAGAAGATAGATAACAAAGGACAAAAATGTATATTTGTTGGATAGTCTAAAGATACAAAAGTATACAAAATGTATGATCCTATTGCAAGAAAATTCATAATTACTCGTGATCAATATGTGGAAAATGAAGCATGGGATGGAAGCATAGAAATATTATTGATCCTATTGAGCATGATGACATAGAAGATGAAGTGGTTGAAACACCATGTACAAGTTAGTGCACAGTTCCTTCTACACCTAGAACTGCGACATAAAGTGCAACACAAATTACTCCAGTGAGATCACCGTGTGCGAAATCCACACCTAGAGCACATCAAACACCAAAAAAAATTCTAAGTAGTTCTACATCTCTAGATCCAACATCAGCAAGTCTATTACCAAGAAAGACAACAAGTCAGTGTGACATCTATAATGTTGACACAACAAATTCATTTTCAGTCTTTTCTCTGTTTTCAAAAATAGACGATCCTTTAACTTTTGAAGAAGTTGTCAAGGATGATGTACGAGAACAAGCCATGGATGAAGAAATCAAATGCATAGAGAACATTCAAACATGGAAATTGGTTGATGTACCTAAAGAAAAGGATGTGATAAGCGTAAAGTGGATTTATAAAACCAAACATGATGTAGAAGGAAATGTGCATAGAACAAGGCAAGGTTAGTTGCAAGGGGTTTTACACAACAACCTAGAATTGATTTCAATGAAACATTTGTGCCATTTGCGCACATGGACACAGTCAGAACTGTGTTGGCCATTGTTGCATAGAACAAATGGCCTATTTATCAAATGGATGTAAAGTTAACATTTTTGAATGGACATTTAGAGGAAGAAGTATATGTGGAACAACCACAAGGCTATGAGATTCCAGGACAATAAAACAAAGTGTATAGATTGAAGAAGGCACTGTATGGATTAAAGAAAACTCCCAGAGCTTGGTACAATCTCATAGATTCTTATCTCATTCAAAATGGATTTCAAAGAAGTGAATGTCAGCCAACACTCTACATCAAAGAAAATCAGAAAGGTAACATGATAATTGTTTGCTTATATGTAGATGATTTGATTTTTACAGGTGATTTTGGCATAGAATAATTTAAGTCAGTCATGAAGGATGAATTTGAAATGACCGATTTGGGGCTTATGAGATATTTTCTGGATATTAAAGTTCACCACTTCAAAGCTGGTATATTTATTTCACAATCTGAATATGGGCATGAAATTTTGAAAAGATTGTTGAGGGAGTGAAAGTCAGGACACATGTTCCAAGAGACTTCTTTCTTAAGTACCATGACCATAGGATAAGAATAGGGGCTATTACTAGGATGAATAAGGCCTATGGAGAGAAATTCTTGAACTATTTTCTCAATTTCATTTTTTGGGGAAAAGGGATGATGATAGGCACGAACATTGGGAGGAAGGATACCGGGTACAAGTGGAATGGAATGATCATGAACAGCACGGGAAGGAGGAAGTCCCTAGGGAGTGGAAAAAACAACTTGATATTTGGAGAGGATGGATTGGAGGTTAGGAGGCACAAAGGGTGTCTCAGTGGATTGAATGGAATGGAGTTGTGCAATAATTTCGGAATGACCTTTTTTTAGGAGATTTTCCATGCGATGGGAACTGATGATCTTAGGGGAACTTGTTGTGATTCCTTGGAATTTATACTATTGGCCCTCTTGGTTGAATTGCATGGTTAATTCCTTAAAATCCATGAGAATGGGGCTCAAATTCCTTAACCATTCAACACCCAGTACAACGTCAGAACCACCCATATTGATAGCATACATATGAGATTTCATGTGGTACTGACCAATATGGAAACACACATTTTCACAACGACCCCAACATTTCATGGACCTACCATTGGAAAGCATTATTTGAAATTTGTTAACTTCTCAGATATAGCAATTAGTTTCTTGAGCAATGCGGCGATGAATAGAATTATGGGTGCTACCACTGTTAATAAGGATGATGACCTTCCAATGCTTAATGTAACTAATGATATTGAGGGTTTGGGGAGCAGAGAAGTCAGTGAGAGCATTCAGGGAAATGATTGGTTCAACTTCTGGGGGGGTCTGAGGGTGGATTCAGATCAGTTTGTTTAGGTGATTTGGCCATAGGGGGAGCCTTGACCTCTTCTTCAGAAACATCCTCAGAGATGGCCATACAAATATTTTGTTCCTTACACTTGTGCCAAAGAAAATATTTTTCGTTACAATTATAACAAAGGCCCTTGAGTTGGCGTTCATCCATTTCTTCCCAGGTAAATTTTTGGATATTTAGTGGAGTGGAAGGAGGAGTGGGAGTGATTGGTTTAGGGAGAGGAATAAATGAGGGTTTCTGGTTTGCAAAGAGACAGCTTGTTGTGCTTCCTTATCTATTTCAGTAGCTTCCACCCAACTATGGGCGTGATCCATGAGGACATGGGCATGGAAATCATCCTTGAGGCCATTGATAAAGAATTCTTTGAAAAAATCATTAGACATGCCCTCCGTGTGGAAATCCAATCGCTCAAAAGAAGCTATAAAGTCTTCCACTATGCCAGATTGTTTCAAATTTTTCAAACAACCTAAATGGTTAGTGTTAGTGTCAAAGTGTTCATAAATCTCTGCAAAAAAATTTTTACAAGCCACATACCCTTGGTGGACATTTTTTCTCCATTTCCAACATTGCCAACATTCTTAATCTAGATGGAGAACACCATATCAAAATTTGGAAAACTCATCTGTAATGTCGTACAAAGAGAAATAATGTTCCATTTGAGTTACCCATTTGGTGGTATCTGAGGCATCAATTTTTTTCACAACCATGTGTGGAAGGCATAGGTCACGCAGAAAGTGATGGGGTTGAAAATTTTAGGAATTGGAGGAAGTTTCAGCTTCAAGGTGCAAAGGTGGGTCAGAGGAGGTAAGGTCGCCAGTGATATTCAACTTGGCGTAGATCTGTCCAATGAAGGATACAATCTGGGAAGAGAGGTCCTATTTCATGGTTTCCATTTTTGCATCTATGGTGGAATGCATGTTTTTATTTATGGTGGTAATATTGGCACTAAGCTTCCGCACTTCCTATTGGGTCTCTGTGAAAGTAGAGGACAAGGAATTGAGGTGAGATTCAAGGTATTGACTACTGGTGTGGGCCATGATGAAGGGGGGAAATAGAAAGGGATGGTTAAGACCACACAAAAAATGGGTTATGGGTGAAGGGTATCATGATGATCAAGGCGACGAGGGGAATCCAATAGAGTAAGTCCCAAATAAGGGGGCCAGAAGGGGTTCAGGTCCACGAGAAAAAACAATTGTTAAAAAATGATAGGTGTGACTACGATCAAGGTGAAGAGAGGAATCCAATGGGATAGGGATAAATAATGGTTTCAATAGGATCCAAAAACAAAATTTTACTCCTGCGGAGTTATACTCCAATTTGAAGAACACTGCAGTTTTGAAAGACCCAAATTCTTAACAGGAAAAATTGTGTAGTAATTTTGCAACGAGAATACATGAGGTAAAGTTGCATGAAAAAAGATCTTGTATGTTATGTTTCTTTTTCCATCCCAAGGGTTAGGGTATTCATGGTTTCTACATACAATGGTTTTCCTTGTGCTATAACTCTGTGATATGCGTGTGGGGTCCAATAGTAGTACTTGGCCCAATATCTCAGGGCACCAACTAAAGAGGATAGATCGTGCCCTTAGCCTTACTACCCAGCTACCCATGTACTAGAGAGTATCTTCCCAAGTGTTGTTCTTGGCACTATATAAGTCAGGTGACCCATCGGTTTATATACAGAGGTCTTCAAGATATCTAGGTCGATCTGTATACAGGTGTTGTCTGATGCACTACCACTCAAAGGGGTACCAACAGGGGTTACAAGGGTGGCCAACAATGTGCGCTTAAGTACCACTTGTAGTTAATGCATGTATGCTTCCCCGACCATGGATTTATGTGATGAACAAAGGATCTTTGTAGATTTAATATGAAGAAATACATCTCTACATTGAAAACAATAACCCACAATATTTTTCTAAGGAAAGTGCTCTAATACTACTTGTAAGGTACTAGATCTATTATAATAGCTGAAAAGAAATAAATTGCAAAGAATAACAGCGGAACAACACAAAATATGAAACCACAGCACCAAAATAATACCCTTATTGATAGGAATCAATGTTCACTTCCCTCTTTGAGGGGAAAACCTCCAGCAGAGCAGTGCTCTATTACAATAATTCTCAAGACAAAACTTATCATGCCCTCCACTCCTATTTATACTAAATCTATCTATCAAAAGAACAATCTTGAGGAAGATCTTCTAGAAGCGAAAGATTCTATTAGGTTGTTGGTTTTTCCCTTTATCTATCTACTCTTATTGGTCTTGAGGGATTCTGATTCTCATTCTCATTGACCATTACAAATTGACCCTGGTTTAGAACTAAGAATCTCCCCAACAAAATCCCTTAAATACTATTAGCCCCTTTGGTAACCCAAAAAGAAACGCAGTACAAGGAATGCACTACGTAGTCTCACCTGAGATAGCTCTATGGGTGGCTGCAATACTCAAGTGTTTGAAACCTGAGACTAAGTGAGATCTATGGTTGTGCACCTTAACCTTTATTCAATCCATTTAACATATTGTTATAACAATTATTCTTTGCATGCATGCAAAATACCAGATCTACTTAACTACTTCATTCATTCAACATTGATCAACTAATCAGACACAAAGATACATTCATTTAGTCACATGACACAGTGTTACCATGGTTCACCCCCTCCCGATCTACGTCCACAAAGATCTAGATCTTAGGCTTTTATTATAGTTTGGAAATCCCCCACTCTACGTGGGGTTACAATATTAGTTATTCTTCTCTCCCATATGCTCCTCAATCCTTATGAGGCTAACTAGATTGCACCATTCTCCTTAGCCTCTGATCTAACCCTCAGGATCGAGTCGTTCATGCCTTCCCTAGCTCACTAGCTTAATGACTCATACAATCCTTACAGTTCTCTTTCTCTCTGTCCTTCTCTTCCCCTCGTCTCTTAAGTACTACTTATTTATATCTTCAGCTCACCAAACATTACAATGCGTTACAAAAACCTTAACCCTAGCATAATTAGGTATTCCATGCATGCGCGCGTGCTTCTTTTCCTTCCAGTTGACTTTGTCCTCTTGCATTCTTATCTTCCAAAAATAGCCTTTCTTCCTGATTCAGCCTGCATCCAATAGGCCCCCAACACCGACATGTGGCTCGTCTCAATCCACATAAACCTTGTGTGCTTCATCGATCTCTCCTACGATCACCTAAAACTTCTCTGTGAGATCCTTTGCTTGTGTTTGGGTCTGCACAGTCTTCTCCTTGAGTGTGTCCAATACTTGCACTGCAATCTCGTCGCTGACCATCCCTACACACTCTGCCTGATTTTGTGCCATGTTCTTCTTTGTGTCTTCCACCGGCACAATGACCTCTTTTGATCTCCCCTGGAGCAGTTCCATTTGAGCTTGGCACTCATTTTTTTGTGTCTGCATAGCTATGAGTTCTGCTTGCAATTTATTCATATCCTTCTCTCCTTTGACGTGCTCTATGATCGACATTGTCTTCTGCCTCTGCTTGAGGTCCTGGATAGTTGCGCTTATCCTTTATTCTTCATGGTCCCACTACTGGACCTATTAATCCTCTTCCATCTTTGTCCATAGTTGTGTTGCCCTCTCGAACAAGTTGGTCACTTCATGGACTTATCATTCTATCTCCTTTATCTGTGTTGTTTCTGCCTTCTTTCTCTGCTCCTTCACTTCTAGTGGAGTGGTAAGTACGAGTTGTTCTCGAAGGTGCTCTATCTCCTGCCTGTATTGATCGATTGTCTGCACAATCTGATAAATCTTCTGTGTCACCATGAGTTTTGACATATGCACGCTCTTTGTGATTTTCTCATAAGATACGACCAATTACTGCTCCATCCTATCCACGTGGTCTTTTTCATCTTTGGTCTTGAGCTTAGCCTGCTCGAGTACCAATTCCAACTCATCCTGATTGTCCTTTCTCTGTTGCAATTCTGTTGCATCTGTGTGTGTGTGTGTGTGTGATTGTACCTCCTACGCAACACTGACTTGTAGTTTATACAAGGCCTTGGTTGGTATCCACATCATTACCAATTGTATTTGAGCCAAATCCTTCATGGGTTTCCGCCCCATGATTTCATCCATGTGCAGCATGTTGGGTGTGACGTGAAATGTCGAGCTTAGTTGTGTTGTCATCTGGATCCTGTCCTTCTCACTTGATCCATCTTTGCCTCATATCTGTGATGTTGATGGGAATTTTCCTACATTTTTGTCGGCCACCTGTGCTTCTTTGAGCTGCTAGAGGAGTCATCGCATGTATTACAACTCCTCCTTCATCCTGTCCCTTTGTCGCTAAGCATTGTCAAAATCATCCACTATGCGATCCTAGACCATTTGGGCCACAAGGTCCGCATCATCCTCCATTATTGTATATTCTGGGGGAGTTATGTGTGCCTTATCTTTCTTGCGTGTACCCCCCATTTGGATGATTGCCCTCTTTGTCTGGCCTTGCTCTTGCTGAGTAGCACTCGAAGTGGTTCCTTGTGCTACCTTAGTTTGTTTCTCCTGCGGCACCTGGGTGTTGTTCTTCTTGGATGCCCCCCTTTGTTCTGTTGTGCCTTGTTCAGACCTATCCTTAGCTTCTTGGGCATTGTTATCTCTTCCACAGGTGTCTATTCCTGCCCTTCCTCCTCCTCTATTCCTGCGGACATTTCTTGATTCAGGATTGGAATACTCCAGTCATCGTTCCATTCCTTCATGGCCATCTCTATGTCCTCCAAATTGATGCAATAACACAGTTGGAGCCATTGTTTGTCGGGATCCTTTCGTGCTTGGATCCACATTGCATGCCTAGTCGCTTTGAAGTTGGATATGCCCTGATAATGTGCGATTGTTTTCAGTGTAACTCGCCAAGTATTGGCGATGCTCTCCTGTAGGTCCTCATAATATCCTTCGAATATGGCTACATTCACCTTTCTGTTCTTGGGATCTAACGCACATCCCAACGATAGGTAGTATGTTGCATGGAAAGGCTTGGGTCTTGTGCCAAAGAATGCATACCTGGGCTCCTTCCATTCGATCAAAGCGATCAGGATGAGTAGCCATTAATAATGAAGCTTTGTCCCGAAGTCCTGCGCATCATTGCATTCGTCCGGGAACATATTCTAAAAATATGGGGCTCAGCTAAGTGTGGTGCCCTCCGCACATTGTGTTGTAGTTGCGACAACCCCGACAGGGAATTCCTCCTTGCAACATTTTCTATGTAACTTGCATGCCAAGATTTGTGTGGCCACCCTTATCGTTGTGTCACTAATATGCTTGATTACGATTCTGCGTGACCCCCTTTCCGTACCATATTTTTTATTCATTTCCTCGGCCAATGCCTTCTCCTTAGTTTTGTCATCCAAGAACTGCGCGAGTTCCTCCCCCCATGATGGAAGCCCTATGATGTGTGTAATGAGATATACGTCTATTGAGACGATCTATTCTAGCCACAGGTATCCTCCATGGGTGACTGCCATTAGCTTCTTGATGCATTTGTTTGTGTATTGGCCTCTCCCAAAGTGTGGGATGTCTAACAGTCTAGAATCCCGATTTTGGCCAGTGTGGCTGCCCACTGGACTGGTTGGTTAATTGGTTCGCCAAAGTGTCGTATACCCACAGTCTGTAGGTAAAATTTCTTGGAAAACTCTAGGAACTTGTCTGTGTCCCTCACGTCATGGTCTGAGTACCTCAATTTCTCCATGTGACCTAGCATGTTGCCTGCGATACATACCCATTCTGAAATGCGTGACAAGACAATGGTTGAGGTGGCCTACCTTCGCCATGACCTTGGTACTTCCTATTTTCCATTTTGTTGTGGTGGTTGACTCGAGGTTCCAGTCTCCGTTGTTCTCTCTTCTATGTACTCATCTGGTGGACCGATGACATCTTCCACTGTGCCCTAATATGGTTGTTCTAGCGTGGTTTTCTGTGATCCTTCTGGCATGGCTGTTTCTTTATGGTTCAGGATCATCCCATTAACTCTTAGGCCTTCTTCAAGTTTTCTGAGGTGCAAATGATTACTTGCATCCTCAGCCTGTTGTACCTATCCACCTTCTGGTACATCAATGTCCATGCCCGTTGGTGTTGTATGTTGGGTATCTTCCACGACAAGTGTGGGGCTCCTGGTGTCATATTGGGCGATGGGATTTCGTCCACATTGACGACTTCTAGAGGCTGAAGTGGATGTTGTTCAATTCCATGTGCTTCCGGTGGTGATATGGATTTGCTTCAAGGTCATTTTCCCGTATGGCTCGGTTCTCCCTGTTTGGGTGGTGCCATGGTGTTAAGGTTGTTATCCATCGAACATAGTGGCCTCTGTAACCTCTGCAAACTTTTCTCTCGTCTCTATATATTCTATGGCTTATTCTTTTCTCAATTTCACAATAACCTTCTCAGTCCCGCGTACTAGCTTATATAGGAATTGTGTGAAGCTTCTTGGAGACATTACTCAATTTGTGTTTTAATTGAATTGGCACTTCCCACGTCCTTGCAATTGATTTCCCTTGTCATCGCTAGTTGGTGCAATTAATGCGGTGTCTTGTCAGTCATTTTTGTCATTTAATTTTGATAGTCTTCATCCGTTGGCGGTTATTTTTCGTATCTTTCTTTCTCGTTGTTTTCTCTTTCCCTCTGTTTCCTGCTTTGTAGTGATCGTTGGCATTTTTCTCTGTCGTGCTGGAATTTTTGAGTGTGCATGCTCACTCTTTTCAGCACACGAGACCTCTGTTGTTATCCTTTCATGTTCGATGCGGTATCTCCTCTGTTTTTTTTTTCAAGTACTAGGAGGTCGATTGTCCCTATACAACTTCAGTTGTCTCCCATTAATCATCCCTCTAAGTTCTGTTCCTCTTAAATGATTCAAATGTACAAATCCCTCGTCTATGATAGGCTTCACTTCGTATGTTCCTAACCAATGCATTTTGAGTTTTCTTGGGTGCTGAAGGGATTTACTGTCATACAACAAGACCAAGTCTCCTTCCTTGAAATCTGTCCTCTCGATATGTCTGTCATTCCAAGCTTTGTCTCTTTCTTTCTATACTTCTTGGTGAAACCCTGCTAGAATCCTGTCTTCCTCCATGATCATCAGCTGATTTAACCTTTCCTGTATTGCGCCTCGTTCTATCATGTTTGTAATTGCTTCTATGTGTAGACTTGGTACCAAAAATTCTAATGGCACTATTGCTTCTTGTCCAGACACCAATCTGAATGGTGTTTGTCCTGTCAATTTTTCACATATGGTCCTGTATGCCCACAATACTGCTGGTATATTTAGGTCCCAATCATCCCTATTAATGTTGCAGATCTTCGTCAATGCATTTTCAAGGATTTTGTTAAAGGCTTCTACTGTTCCATTTGCTTGTGGGTGATATGGTGTACTTTTTTTATGATAAACTTCAAACTCCTCAGTCATAGCCTTAATAGTGTTGTTGATAAAGTGAGTTCCTTGGTTACTCATCAAAATCCCTGGGCAACCAAATCTAGTGATCACATTCTCAAATAGGAAGTGTGTTGTTGTCTCTGAGCTGGAATATTTTACTATTGTTTATCCTGCCCATCTTGTCAGGTATTCTGTCGCAGTAATAATGTACCTCGCTCCTGACCTTTTTGTTGGTGGGTTAAATGGTCCCCCAAAATATTTTTCCCATTTGTCAAATACCTGCAAAGTTACTTGTGGTCGCAGGGGCATCTTGTCCCTTCTATTCGGTTTACCAACCCTCTGACATACATCACATTTCTGGCAATAGTCCTTTGAGTCTATGGGAATGGTTGACCACCATAGTTCTGTGCACAATACCTTCCACGTGGTATCTTTGCCTACATAATGTCCTCCTTCTATTCCCTCATGGAATTCTGCTAAGATCCTTGGTCTTTCATGTTCTAGTACACATCTTCTCAAGATTCTATCTACACCCATTTTGTATAAGTGTCCTGCAATTAACTGATAGTCTACAACCTTGACTACCATATTTTTCTTCTACACAGTGTCTTATTCCTATGGCACGGTCCTTGTACTCAAGTACTTGATGATGTCTACAAAGTATTCATCAACTATCTGGACTGAAAATAGTTGTGCGTCGAGAAAATTATTCTCTAGATTCATAGGTTCCTCCCCATTAGTAATTTATGACATGTGATCAGGTCTTGTGTTCAACTTTCTTGGTTTGACTATCACTTGAAAGTAAAATTCTTGAAACAAAAATAACCATATACAAATCATCCCCCCTAACACTGGCTTGTTGACGAGGTATTTGACCATTGAATGGTATGTGTATATCTTGAAATGTTTTCCCAATAAATAATGTCTGAACTTCTGAAGAGTGTAGACCATAGCTAATCCTTCCCTCTCTGTGGTGTTGTAGTTCTGCTCCAATTATGACAATTTTCTACTAGAAAATGTTATAGGATGGTCCAATTCTCCTACTCCTAGATGTGCCAAAATAGCTCCAAGTGATATGGTCGATGCATCTACATTTACGTGGAATGTCTTTTCCCAATCCGATAATACTAGGATTGGTGCGATTACCATCTTCTCTTTCAGGGTATCCAGACCATGTTGACAGTCCTCATTCCATTGGAACTTTGTGTCTTTCCTTAACAATTTCTCCATTGACGCAATGATCTATGCATACCCCTTTATAAATTTCTTATAGTATCTTGTGTGTCCCAATGTCTTTCTCAATTGATGGACAGCTTTTGGTGGCAACAGGTTAACAATTACTGCAATCTTGGAAGGATCTACTAGCAAGCCTTGATTGCATACTATATGGCCCAATAGTATCCCAAAAGGTGTTCTGAAGATGCACTTGATATTTAACGATATTTGGCACTGCCTGCATCTTTCTAATATCATTTGTAAGACTTCTACATGGTCCTTCAACAGACTATAGACTGTCCAATAATCCAGATATACTTCTAGAAAATGGTGGATAAATTCTTTAAATGCAACTATGACTACTCTGGAGAATATTGTTGGTGCATTATTCAATCCAAATGGCATGACTGTATACTGGTAGGATCCCCATTCCATGGAAAAAGTGGTCTTGTATCTGTCTTATAGTGCTATCTTGATCTGATGGTATCCTTAGAATCTGTTGGTGAATGGATAAGATTCATATCCTCCTACATTCTCCAAGAATTCATCTGTGAATGGGGTAGGGTACAGGTCATGTAAGCATGCATCGTTCAACTTCCTCAAGTCGACACATATTCTTATCCCCCCTTGTTTCTTCTCCTGAACTACCATCGGGCTTATCCATTCAGATTCTTCTACAAGTTCTATGATTCCAGCCTCCAACATCCTATCGATCTCACCTTTGACTTTTTTTTTATATATCAGGTTTAGTCTATATGGTCACTGTCTGATTAGTCTTGCCTAAGCTCTGAGTAGTATCTTCATTTCGCCTAGCTCTCCTGCTATGCCTTTCATTTCTGTGAACATTGTTGGGAACAGGTCGTTGTGCTCACTCAGTAAATTTGTTATACTTACCATTGTTTTCTCATCCCAATAGTCTCCAATGTTGGCCATTTTGGGATTCTTAATTGTCCCGATGTTGACTTTCTTCACCTTGATTAGCGCAACAATTAATTCTGATTCTAGTGGTGGACCTTCCACTTCTCTCTCACCTTCAAATTCCTCAATCCGAATATCGCGCAGGTCATCTTCATCTGGTGCTTGTTCCTGCACATTGTAGCATGACAGTAGTTCTTTCACTGTCTGTCTTTTTTGATGTTGTTCTTCTGTTATTGGTTCAAATTTTGGTTCCTTAATGAATATCACCCCTCTTATTTTTTTAAGTGTTGCATCTATGTTGGGGTTCTCATTCTCAAATGAGAAAGTGACTGTAAAGTTCTGTAGTAATATTGTCCAACTCGTAGTTCCTCTGCGTAGTTCCTGGTCTGTATACCAGTTTTTTGGGATGCCTTCTAATGTGTGCATGAAATGGTGAGGCCATTCCTCTGGTGGTGTCATTTTCCATAGTGCTCTGCACTTCTCCAAGTGTTCTGCTAGTGCCCCATGTCCACCATATTTATGCAGTTGGTTGCTTCCTTGTTCTACACCAAACCTAATGTGCAGTAACTGCTAACATTGATACAAGTCCTTGATTATTTCTTTGTGTGCACCCCACCATCTCGCAGGTGTTGCCTTGAGTGCTATATATAGGGCTAATAGCCTCTGATTTTCTAACACTTCATCTTCATAACATGTTAAGAATGTTTCTAGCTCATTCACCCCATGGAATATGGGCGATTCCCTCATCTCTGTACCTACCCATCTTACTGTACGGTCTATTGTTGGACATCTTCTTGTGGAAACTTCATGTAACCTTTGTTGCCAATTTTCTAAGCCTGTATCTGAGTCTGATCCACATGAGGTGATGCTTCACCAACTGAGTACCCCATCTGTAGTTTGGTTTACGTAGTATTCATCTCACACAATTTTTTTTTACAACTGGTTAATTTCCTCCAGGTCCAAGCAAGTAGGCTCTATGAACCTTTCCCCTTTTGATGGGTCCAATGGTGCAATGATTCTGTATTCTCCTTAATCGAAGGTCATTTTCTACATCTTTAAGTTGATTATGGTCTTGTTATAAAATGCCCAATCCAATCCAAGAAATGTTGGGTAAGGTGTTGTGCCATCCACTATCTCGATCACCTCAAAGTCATCTTTAGTCCGCACTCCATCCAGGTCTATTATCACTCCTTTCAGTCTTCCAATTGGTAGAAATATATGTTGATTTGCTAGTTTCAGTTGAACCGATGAATATCCTAATGTGGGCTCTCCTAGATATTTCCATGTATTCTTGGGTAATACATTGACTTCGGATCCTAAATACAGTACAATATCTCCCATGTTGAAATATACAATGTTGGCGTTCAGCCTAAACTCTCTACTTGTTCTCCTCCTTGTATGTAGGTGATTGACTGTTTTTTGTTCTAAATTTCCTTCTGCTTCTACGTTACATGTTTCTAACATGTTTTGTAATACTTTAACAGAGGATGGATCATTTAGTATTTTTACACATGATTGCAAAAAACCTTTAATCGTACTTACTTGTCCCAAGGGTTGTGTTTCTTTGGTGTGATCCAACGATGGAGGCATATCGAACTCTTGTACTTCCTTACTATGTTGCACGGTTGATGTCGACACAATGTCTGGCTTTAGGAATTCTCGTCTAGATATCTTGAATATCTCCTTCTCATTCTGCGCATCGAACTACTTCGTTGGTTCGACATTCTTCTTCACCCATTGGTGTTGTGCTAGCTCTTGTCATACTACGTTGTTTCATGTTTTAGCTCCTCTGCGTGTAACTATGTTGATGGTTAATCCTTCATCCCTCGCTTATGATGAAATCCACTGAACATTGTGATTGTTATGATTTATGTTCTCCTGGATCTTTTCTAATAGCATCAGGCATTCTTCCGTGTCATGATTTGATGTGCAACAATACATACAGGTCGTTGGTGGAAGCCGACATTCTCTTGCATAGTGTCCTGGTTATTGACAATTGTGATATACCACTAGTCCTCTCCCTCTTCCAAAGCCTCCTCTTTATCTTCCTCCACCTCTGTATCCATCTTGATCCCCTCGCGACGTGTTATACTAAGGTCCTTGTTTATACTATGCGGTATTATAGTGTGGCCGTGCGGTATTATAATGCGGTCGTGTAGTGTTGTACGGGGATAGTACTTGATTAAACTGAGGTGTGGCTTGCCCAATCATCATTTATGTCTGCACCTTGTATGCATCTGATGTTCTTTCCCTCATCAACTCCATCTTTCTACAATCTTTATCATCATGGCCTACTGACTTGCAAAAGTTGCAATACGAGCTCTTTGGTACTATTTCATACTTTTGCATTATTGGGCAGTGGTAGGGATAGTGATCCTGTTTCTTACAAATCTTGCACCATAGTCCTCCTGTTGGTAATGGGTTTGGCATTCCTGTTTCCATGTACTGAAAAAATGTTGGACATTCATTATTATGGTGTCCTTATGTCCTACATGTGGTACACCAAACGACTTCTCTTTTGTCCTTTATCTTGTTTTGGTTTAGCTGGAATGTTAAATTCTTCAGATCCTCCTTCAGCTCCTTGATGGATGGATCTATCTTATGATATTTGTTCTCTTCCATTTGTAGGGTTGCCTGCAGAGCCTCTGCCTACTTCTGAAACTTCTTTTGTCACAGTGGATATTTCAAGTGCGGTAACGGTGAATTGATGAACAAGTGCCTATGTTGCATATCTGTCATGACGTATTTTATCTTTACCTTTAGTCTTTTGAATCTTTGGTCAATATCCCATACAGATTCTCCTGGTTTCTTTATGATCTCTATCATCTTGTTCATGTATTGATCCTCTGAACTCGGCTTCTGGAACTCGTTTATCAACAACTTCTTGATATCTCCAATCATTCTAGCTGTCCCTAGCGAACTGTTTGCAGCTAAAATCATATACCAATCCAGTGTGTGATCTCTTAATGTGATAGCTAACTGTGCAAGCTTAGTGTCCTCTTTCGTTATCTATTTTGCTTCCCAAATATTTCCAGAGATAAACATGTGCTTCTCTGGGTCCTCTCATGCTTCTCCTTTGAATTTTGGTAACCTGATGGTGGGATCATGTCCTGCCATCTTAAATGTTGAACTATTACCTCTGTGCGGTGTAGATACTTGACTACTGCTTCCTGAACTGGCTCCCCCAGTTGTTTTTCCTTGTGTAGATGTACTTCATGTTGTCTTCCTTCTCCCGAAATTTGGTTGTATAAACGGTGGTGTTCTTCTTGGTGTATTAGTCGCACATGGGTTTATGGGTTCCACACTGACACTGATATGGATAGGAGTGTTGCCTTCTACTTCCTCTCTTGGACCTCTTGTCTTCCTTTCATATGTCACACACATAATTTTATCAATCTTCTCCACAACCCAGAGCTCCTCTACCTCCTCTTCATCACTTGCCAAGCCTTCCCTCACAGCTATGACTCTCTTCTTGGTGTTCACCTTATATTGGTAGGGTACTCCACTATGCATCCTTCTAGTTGTCACCATGATCTGCGTGATCTTGTCATCATCCATCATAATTGGGTCCCAGGCCTCCTCCTTCTTTCCTTTATCCCCTTCTCGTTCCATTTCTTCTTTTCCTATCAGTGCTTCCCCCCTTCCCCCATGCACGCAGTGAAGTTTAGTTGTCTAACTCCATTGTCATTACACCCTTTTTATATAGAAATATATTGAAGTATATAATGGTGTGATGTACCTACCTTGAGGTCCCTTCAATAATTATTGATCAGTTTCATTGTATGACTTTGTTGTATCTACTACAAACTCTGTGATAAACCTGGCAACAATGTTGTCTATCCAGAAATCTATTGCTTGTGTAAACTTATTATCAACTTGTTGTAGTTGTGCGATATCTTCAGGATTCCACTCTAGTTGTATGATATGATTCCTAGGATGGTTTTCTTTCAATATTTTTATCCACTCCTACAATGTGTGTGGGAAATCACAGAAAAGTACTTCATGCAAGTCGGTGAATACGTACTTGTCTAGATATTTGTGCGGTGTTAACTTTGGGTTCATGTTATCTTTCTGTGCAAAATCTAGCTCATTTTTCTTCAAAGGGCTCTCTATATCTTCTTTCGTGGGATTCCATGGTCTCAACATCCCCTTTAAGATTCACAATCTTTCACCTTCTTGTCATCCGATCTCGTATAATTTTGATGCTTCTTCCACAAATCTCATATGATTAATCCCATTTTCTTCCAGTCAACCGACAACAAAACCATTTGTTGGTTTTTCCCTTTATCTATCTACTCTTATTAGTCTTGAGGGATTCTGATTCTAATTCTCATTGACCATTACAGATTGACCCTAGTTCATAACTAAGAAGCTTCAAAACAACATCCCTTAAAGACTATCGGCCCCTTTGGTAACCCAGAAGGAAATGCAGTACACAGAGTGCACTGTGTAGTCTCACCTAAGATAACTCTATGGGTGGCTGCAATACTCAGGTGTTTGCAACCTCAAACTGAGAGAGATCTATGGTTGTGCACCTTAACCTTTATTCAGTCCATTTAACATCTTTTTATAACAATTATTTTATGCATGCATGCAAAATACCAGATCTACTTAAATTATTCATTCACTCAACATTCATCAACTAATGAGACAAAAATATACATTCATTCAATCACATGACACAGTGTTATAGTGGTTCACACCCTCTTGGGCTACGTCCACAAAGATCTGGCTCTTATGATTTTATTATAGTTTGGAAATCTCCCACGCCACGCGGGGTTATAGTCTTAGTTATTCTTCTCTCCCACAGGCTCCTCGATCCTTGTGAGGCTGACTATATTGCACCAAGCTCCTCAACCTACAATCTAACCCTTGGGATCGAGTCCCTCATGCCTTCTCTAGCTCACCAACTTAATGTCTCATATAGTCCTTACAGTTCTCTTCCTCTCTGTACTTATCTTCCCCTCATCTCTTAGTACTACTTATTTATATCTTCGACTCACTAGCCATTACAATTCATTACAAAAACCCTAACCCTAGCGTCATTAGGTCTTCCATGCATGCACACGTGATGCTTTTCCTTCTAGCTGTCTTTTTCCTCTTGCATGCTTCTCTTCCGAAAATAGCCTTTCTTCCTGATTCGGTCTGCATCCAGCATAGGTATTCTTACATTTGACTTATTCTTCCTTATTACTAGGACTTATTAATATTGGCCTTTATTACATGGAAAATGTATTATTCTACATATGTGAGGGGTTAGGGAGGTTAGGTCCCTAACATGCAGGAATACAAGATCAGCCAAATATCCATAGTGGGAGACTATAAAAATACCATTAGATACTTTGTCAAAGGATTTTCCCCCAAGGATGCTAAGATTAAGAGAATTATTGAAAGAATTTGACTACTCCTAGCTAATACCTTAGAAAAAAAATTTCACATTATCAGAGAAAAAAATCGAGAAGTAGACAGAATGGAAAATATGGAAGTTGGTATGGCCCCTGGTTCTTTGCGGGTCCAAGGGAGTGTAAAATTTGTAGTCCCCCCAGTAATGGTAGAAGTTACAAAAATGATTGGGGTCTGTAGGGCCCACGCTGACGTAAGAAGAAGGACATGTGGGTATGGCATTCAAACCGGAGATCCTTGCATAAAAATTTGAGGGCATTCGAGAAGTAGTTGTTCCATTTTCATGTGGCTCATGGGGAAGGATAGGTTGTGATCTCTGTTAATCATGCCTCAAGATGCGACTTGGGTTCTCCTCTGTGGTGATAATACTTCGACCCTTGGGAATTTAACACAAGAAGTACGTTTAGAACTTAATCCACCCCCTGCGATGATGACTTTGCTGACAGGTGCAAAGGATGTGATGAAAAAAGGATTTGCACAACAATGGGAAGTACAGGCCACGATATATTCATTTGGACCTTTGGAGCATGGGAAATCATATATGATCATGAATGGATGCATTCTAGCTCTTCGCGTTCAATCTTAGATTGGGGGACATGTTATATATATCATAATCAAGGAGAAAAGAACAAAAAATTTGTTTATGGGTCTGGATTCTCACCGGTGGATGCACAAGGGGGTAGTAATTTGTTGGTTGAACTCATATCATGGAAGGCTTCAAGGTCTCTTCTTCTTCTGGCTTCCTCTGTGGACAGAGTCTAATCCTCTACAAATTCATTTGCATGTCAGAACCCCGATAATCCTTACTAAACATTTTCCAGTTCTAGTTGGTTTTACGTCTGTTCTTATTTTCCAGACAGGAAGTATAGTGGCCATTAGTAGAGGGTTTCTTGGGGAGCGATTCATTCCTCCCTCTCTCTAGAAAATATGGTTGTTTTTGGGTGTTAATTTTGTGTTGGTAAGCCTCGTTGGTAGTCTCTTTGTGGAGGTTCCAAAAATTATAGAATCTGATTCATGCAATCAAATTACAAACATGGATAAAGGAAACGAACCTAAGTTCACACATGTAGCATAGGTGATGGAATCAGTGGAGGATAAATTTACTTCCACCCAACATCTTTCTATCATGGTTTACTCACACAACTTGACCATATCTTTCACTCTTGATACTATGTGCCAGCGCAAAATTTTAATTGGCGAACTCCAGGATGAAGTGGATTTCCTTTGTAGGCAAGGACAGTCACTGCAATGTCAATTGGATAGGAGGACTTCACCTTCAGAAGTGTCAATTCTCGAGCAAGATCTGGGATACTTCAGCCACCATGAGGCAAAAGGAATGAATATGCTACTAGATTTGAATGTGGATGTGGAGATTCCAGTAGAAGAAGTGATAAAGGAAGAGGTATAGCATGAAATGTCACAATTAGTGATATGTATTCTCATTTTGAATGTTTTCTGGATTTTGGATATAGTATAGACTATGGAAGAAATGTTATGCATTATAGGCTTGGTAAGAAACTGTGGGTTATGGATAGAACAGTGATGCTGGTTTTTGTTTTGTATGCCATTCTTTTCTCATGTACTCAACGACCTTGGGCATGCCCTTCTTATTAATAAAAAAAATCCAATTTGTGTAAAGGAAAAAACAAAACAAGTGCCACTCTAGTGGCGATGTCCTTGTCGAAAATATTTTTTCATTTTTTGGATAAGAATGTTTTTGCAGTTTTATTTGAATCAAGAAAAGTAAAAATGATGGTGTTGATGAGAGTTCAATTATGTAAGAATATGATCAGGACACCTCAATAGTACCTTTCCTTTTCTATTCGTACAAATGGTTCATCAACTTCTACGTCGACTTTGTCGACTGGTTCTGGAACTAGAGGGTTCCATACTTCTTAGCTTATACTTTCGTTAGTGAACATTGCCCTGAATCCTAAAAAATTACAAGATCGAAGCATATTATCATCGATGAATATTTTTGGCTGCAACTACATGGGATAGTCTTTAGTGCTACCTGTCTTTGGGTGAACCTCCCTAATAAGTAAGGTGAAGAGATGGCTCATTTGGCAATGGAAGGTGAGGAGAACGAAAATGTGTAACCACAGGATCACCCTGGATCTTACTCAACCTCCTATATATAAGGCATAGATCCCACAGTAATGAGTAGAATTAATAGTGTTGAACTTCTCGATTGTAGGTACAAAATAAAGATCATAAAAAAAGTAATAAATAATAGAAACTCTCGTGGGCCATTTTCGTCCACCTTCTCACAGAGTCGTACATGGATGTTACCGCTCATACAGTTGGATTCATACATTACTCCAGATGAGTGTGGGGATTCATGCAGCATTGAATCTCTCTTTGATTGGAGGATTCAATGATCATTGCAGTGGATTGTGGAATGGCCTATTGTTGTCATATATTTAAGTGAATTGTAGTTTGAACCAAGGCTTCCACCCCTCAGATACTTACTCCCATGTTTTGTCAATCTTTGTCATCAACTCGAGATAGAGTGCATGTTGTCTTGAAATCTTGGCTCTAGACCCAATGTGTACACCTTCTCAATATAGATTAGGACATGACTAGTTGCCAGGGACATGATTGTGAACTTTGGTATTATGCATTTGTCATATGATCCAGTCTCCCTTTCAATTGTGTGAGTTAATGTGTCCTTATACTGGTTGTTTCAACTCACATAGCTACTTGGAAATTGTCATATACCATGAGAGAACCCTTTTAGTTTAAGTGATAGCTGGCATAAGCATGCCACTTGTGTCTTCCAAGTTATATGGAAATCATGGGATAGGTGCATCTTTAAGTTGTTTTGTTTGTTATGTTTTGTTCCCTTTGTTATGATTTAACAACTTTCCTTTCATTATAATCCTCTCAACAATATTTTAAAGCCTTTGGAAAGAACCCATAATGGATATGGTAGATTGTTTATACGTAAGTTGAGCACACTTGAGTATTATTATATCAATGCTTGGGGGATTCCTTCAAAAATGTCCATGATGCATGGCTTAAAATTTAATAATAATTTTGAAAGGCATTTAATATGGTCATAAAGGCTTCTAAATTGATCAATAACATGCTTTTAAAGTAGCTCCATACTACACTTAAGACTATAATTGTTTTTAAAATCCTCTTGTATTATGTAGATTTGACTTATATTCATTGAGGGTTGCGTACCTTAAATTTTGCAAGGTTCAACTTAAATGGAGGACTTTAAAAACAATAATTACAATTATAGTAAATAAATTCAAATGATAATTTAACATTTAATTTAACAGTTACAAATTTCAAATTACTTAACTACTCTATCTATAACAACAGTGTTGGTTAGTTGTTCTACGAAATGGCTTTTCACTATTTTTTGTCGTTTAAAATCCATTTTGGAATGCACAAATGGATTCATGAAAAACTTCAACTCAGATTCTACATAAATAAACACTTAAATCTATGAATCCAACAATTTTTCATCAGATTTCAGTCAAATATCCTCAAAAAAAATCTTCATTTTGTAAAATCTTTAGCCTATTACTATAACAACGATTATTTGCAATTATAATTTAGTTGATTCATGGATAGTACATAAATTTAGACTCTATCTTTATCCAAGGTAACATTCTCACTTTATTTAAACAAAAGGTTGGAAAACCAATATTCGACTTGAATTTAAATATGGAAGATCCACGTTACACTTACTATGAAAAGTTATATCTATATATATAACAATTTTAGTTTAACACAGTTTAATATATACATAATTCAGAGGGGGTAGGGTATCTATATCTTCGTAGACTTTACCAATCAAATTGTTGGGCAAAGGAAGTCCCTTGTTCCACAAATAAGGGGGTCTCATACACCAATTTAGTGTGACTTGGCCGTGACCTTAAAAATAAATTATTATTATTATTATTATAAATAAAACAAAGAAACCATATCACAATAATTTTTAATTTAATTGAATAGATTGATTTAACAAAATAAAATAAAACAAACGCAATAAACTTAATGTATTCTCCTTAAAGAATTACACGTATATATGACTTTTAAATTTAATTAACAATGACACCCAATGTCATGTCTTATATAAAAATTCCATCCCCAATTATATGACAATTACATAGTATTTCATGAAGAAGAAGGTCCACGTGCTATCAGATTACCGTGACCTATCACACTCGTTGCTCACTGACATTTGCGGTAGAGACGTGGAGTTTATATACTGCAGTTGGGTCGAAGAAAAAACGTAAGATTTAATAACTCTTAACAAAAGATTTAAAATCTACTAAATTTAACGGTTAATAATAATTAATAAAGTGCACTTGGGTCCAAGACAAAACGTAAGTACTTGCAACGAGATCTCGGATTTCTATGAGAGAATTAAAGAAATCTTGGATTTATGAGAGAATTAAGGAAGGACACGCAGAAAACACAAATTAATCCCTTATGTCAGATATCTATTATATCTTAGTATTAATCCCCACCGTCATAGATTCAATTCAAATTTCCATTCAATGCATGAGATAATTCAGTATTTTGCAGATTCTTTCCGACCCATTAGAGAGCTAGCTAGGGCGCACGTTTTGAGCCACTTGTCGTTAGTTTTTGACGGTGGAATCTCCCAGAACGCAATAAACAGTTAGTTAGGGTGCAACTCTTGAGGAAGCACATTTGGGGTTCCAGGGGGTATTCCAGAGCAGATATGAGGAAACCTTTCTGACCCATTACAGAGGAGGTCAGGACGATCGTTTCGAGTCATACATCGCCAGATTCTGCCAGTGGGATCACTAGGGTGCACTCCCACAACCCAGAAGGTCCGCCAACCCCCTAGGGTGATCCAGAGCTTCAGAGGTTGGATCTTCAGTCTGAAAATCACCAGGATCATCCTAGATGCCAAGGTGCTTCTTTTGAGACAGTTTCCAGTCTATTCCGACGGGTATCGCCATCAGGGCGAGTTTTCCAGATTCTGCAACAGTTACCGTGAGCTTCCAAACTGTTTTTTGTCGATCTATCAGTGCATGCATAGATCATCCTTCATTCCTCTGATCACGTGTATTTCTTGTTAATTGATTTTTATTCCAATAACGATCCATGAGATCTAACTGATGATTAGTATATCTACTTCCAACTTATTATTGTATTTCCTTCTTTTTTCTCATTATATATATATATATATATATATATATATATATATATGAGTGAGATGTGTTGTCAACTCTTTCACATGCATTATCTTTATAATGCTAAAACATTTAATGAATGAAACACACATGCGAAAATCACTAAGCATGTTCACATATTAACTCAAACGCATCCAAAACCCCCCAGAGTATCAGACTTCAGTGTCAAAACCGTAGTTCAACAATAGATATCCAGATTAGATGGATCAGGGATATTTCAAATTGAATTCACTAATGTTGTTATTGTTTTTTTAATTGTAGAGGGAGATTTTTATTTGCTCCAAGGATATGCAGGTTTGTCTCATAATTATGGTAAAGAAGTCCAATCTTGGAGTAATGAAATATTGGTGAATGAAAGTAAAGAAATCGTGAAAAAGATATGGTGGGCTCCCCATCCGAGGTCTGGAATTATCCATCAGGAAGGGCAACACAAGATGATAAACACCATGCCTCTGCACCACCCTCCAAAGATGAGAAAACAATCTGGTTTAGAACCGAGGCACCTTGAAAGGAAATATTTCCTTCATTTCTCTTCAACTATACTATATTCGAGGTAGTAAATGTAGTTATAGTATACTATACTAGAGTTAGTAAATGTAGTTAACCATTGTGTAATGAATAGATAATTAATAAAATTAGCATAGATAAATAATAAAATTAGCAAATGAGGGTATAATATCCATGGTACTCATATTTTATTTTTGGCCCTCCCCCCTTTAACAGGTTTACCAAGTTGAACCTCCAGTCTCACCTCGAAGCCAGATTCAATATTAGAATGAGACATAGTATGTCTCCTTCGATCTTCCATCTTGAAAGTGTGGAGTCCCGAGCTGCAGAGTTTCACGTAGAGGGAGGGAAGGGGCAACTATTCCAACCAAAACCCTTCTTTCTTTTTGTCTTTGTTTCAAAATAGAGTCAATTGCAATATCAAATTGAGGGTATCGATTCTTGTAAAAGTATGATATATGTTATTGATCCAAAAACAATGAACCCACAATACATTAAAAAAAAAATCATTTAACATGCAACAAGGAATTACCTTGGCGGAAGAACATCTGGGTAAAACATTGCACCATTGGAGCATTGCCTTTCGGTAACATTCCCTCTCTCTGTAAAACCAAGGCGGTGAATTCACAGCGAAGGCACTGAATAGACATGCAAGGCGGTGAATTCACAGCCAAGGCCGTGAATACATAGATTGTCGTGAATACATAGATGTGTTAAGCTTTATATGAGGAGAAATAAATAGTAATAAAAGTAATCACAATGAAGTGATGCCTTAGTAATAATTGACTAGAACTTTTATAAATAACTATAATATAATTTTTGTATTAACTAAAGCAATTACAATAAAATAATATTTCTATAATTAGCATTTTTATAAATAAATATAACATAATTCTTATATTAATTACAATAATAAAATAATATCTTCATAATAATAATTTACTAAGATAAATATAACTTAATTTGTATATTAATAAAAAAATCACAATAAAGTAACAACTTCCTATCTTCATAATAGTTGAGAATAAATCTAACAAAATTCTTATATTAATGAAAACAATCACAATAAAGTAACAACTTTATAATAGTTGACTGATAATTGAGACTTAACCTAAGTAATGTCTTCCTAGTTGACAAGAAAGTATGAATTATTACAAGGACTTTTATAAATAAATTATGAACCATTACAAGTGATTGTAACATTTTTAACATAGTTCTCATATGAATGAAAGCCATCACACTAAAGTAATGTTTTCCTAGTTGACTAGGACTTTTAAATAAAGTATGATTCATTGACTACTATAAATAAAGTATGATTCATTAAAAGTGATTGTAAAATTTTTAATAAATAAAGTATGATTCATTAATGCACCATCAAGGTAAATCAAAGATTTAGAAGTTTTTTTATTAATTTTGATTTATATTTGTATATATGTAAAGGAGTGGGTTAATCTGGGAGTACTCTTTTTTCTCGAGTTATTTTTCCGATAGGTTTTTTGGCAATGTGGTTTTAAATTTCCGGTCAATCCAGAAGTCTGATTGATTTTCTGAGTATTTGGGTTGGTTAAAATGGGGAAAACCCCATGGAGTAACGTTGTGAAACACATGGAACTTTAATCCATACGAAACTGAGACTACCCTTGAAAATATGACTGGATTCAGGCCCATTTTTTTACCTAAAAAGAGGGAAGATTGATCCCTAGTTAACTTACTCCTAATAAAACCCAATTTACACATATATTTTCACAAAATAAATATCCTACACTCTAAGAAAATAATCAGAAAATAATCAAATCTTCTGAAGTTGATGAAAAGATTAGAATTCACTCTAAGAAAATAATCAAATCTTCTGATGTTGATGAAGAGATTAGAATTTGGAAATTACGTATGTTGATGAAGAGATTGGAAATTACGTGAGGAGTGGGCAACTTTGCAAGCAATTTTGATTTGGTTAATGTGCATGAATTACAATTCTTTTTAAAACAAGGTTGCGTGGCAATTGAGTCCCTGCCAAGGAGGTTACAAAGCAAATTTTGAAAAATGGGGTCGAAGTGTAAATGAAACGAAGTGTTTGGTGCAAAATGTATATGAGGGAAATGTTGTGTGCAAGGTGCATATTTTGGAAGATGGGGCAAAAGTAAATGACGGTTGGCAGGCCGAGCACCATCTAATTTTGGAAAGTATATAGCAAGATTAAATTTGGAAATTTAAATGCATTTTCAATGTGGATTGGTGAAAGATAAAAATACATGATGACATAAAATTAATAGGAGATAAGAAATATAAAAATTTTAATGTATTTGTGAACATTTGCCATACAGATTGTTGAAGGATAAGAATAAAAGTCTAACATATTAAAAAATTAATGCATTTGTTATACAGAGTGTTGAAAGATAAGAGTAGAGTCTTTAGGATATAAAAATTTAGATGCATTTTTATTTGAAATCTATCAGAAAATAGAAGTTGGTTACATACCACTGCAAATTTTGAAATATACAAAAAAAACAAAGTGTGCTACATATAAACCAGAATTTCAATGTGTTTGTCATGTAGACTGGGATTGGGGCTTACGTGAACCATTAGAGAAATATTTACAAGAAACAGGATTGTGGAAATAAGATAGAGTGCAACAGCTGCAAAAGAAAATAAATGGAAAGGTATAAGTGTTTGCCTATACATGTTTATTTAAGAAAGCGGAATAACTGGGTTGAGAAACAAAGAAATATGGGATGAGTAAAGTTACAGTGAGGGTACATATGAGTGCTTTGGCTATTTTCTTGTGGTTTCCCTTTCATTGATGTCGACGATGACTACGGTTTCAAGGATGTTCTCCATGGCTTCTGGAATGCTGGCAACTGCCTGTTGTCTTTCGTTGGCAGCCTGTTTCAATTGCTTTTCAACCCATTCTTCAATGTACGCTCTCATTGGGGTGACATTGATCTCATTCCAGATCTTGATGTTGAAAATATCATTTTCTAATTCCTGGAAGTCGATAGAAAGATTAGAGAGAGCCTGATGAATTTCCTCATTCTGTACTGCATATTTGACTAGCTAGTTATGGACGTGAGATTGATCAAATTGAAGGATGCTGCAAAAATTTTCCAAAGAGAAGGTATTCAACATAGCAACCTATTTATTGAACTCTTCTCTGGTTAAGGGCAAGGAGTTTGCGATTAAGAGGGGGTCTTGGAAGTCGTTTATTTTCCCGACTAAGTCTATATTTGACAGCTTTGTGAATAATTTATCTTTCTTTGATATGACTTGTTCACATGACTGAACAATGAGACACAGGTTGTTTACTTTTTCTTTCCAACATGCATTCAATTGGCCGATCCGGTTTTTGAATGGAAGATCTTCTTCTCTTCTTTTTGGTTCTGTCATATTGTTGACAATCTTGCCAAAAGGGATGATCATTTTTAAGAAGAAATTTTCTTCATATTTTAATTCAGCTTGCAAAATCTTAAGCAAGCTATGTGCCCTGGTTCCAAGGGAAGCGATGGTTTGTGATATTTTCCAGGCATCGGTAACGAGTTCCATTAGTTTTTTTATATTGTTTTCCACATATCCTCTACAGGATGCAAGCAGGGTGGAGGGTTCTTTTACATTGGGTGCAGGGGTTCCAAGCATGGCTATTGCCAAAGGATCGACAAGCAATGGCATAGGAAAGAAAGCGTCTTCCAATTCCTTGACTCGGTCCTTCAGTCTGGCATTGTGGGTCTTGATGCGTTCAATGGAGTCATGAAGTGCTTCTCCGGTCATGGTGTGAAGTTGAGATATTTGGGACGGCCACATGTTGGCAACGTCAACCTCTGAACAAGATTTGCCTTTGATATTTTTAACATTTTTTTTTCCGAAATATCAATTTTTTGTTTCGGCTATAAAAAACAGTGCTCTGGAACATGAAGGATTCACCTTTGTCAAAATTTTGGGTAACGGATATGCCCATTGGATGTCTATGGTGGATGGCATCCTCGGGATGATCAAAGAAGGGGAACATGGCATCTAGATCAGTGTCAATTTCCATGTTCTCACTCTGAATTTCTAGGTCTTCTGCCTGCCCCACATTTTTTTTCTCTTCTTATCTACTGGAAGCTTGTGAGAACTATCAATTTTAGAGTGAGGAGGGTCGTTATCTCCTCCTCTGTTTGAAGAATTATGGGTTTGTTTATTGCTATGATGGGTCGTTCGAGCGATGCTTAGGGATGTCATACTTTTTGGAGTGGTATTTGCGGATTGAACATTCTTGTCACTGGGGTCTTTCCCCTGTTGTGTGTACAATTTGGTGCAACTTTGCACTGTCTATACATCGCCAGCATCAGAGGTAGTTCCGTGACTATCTCTATTTTTGGACAGGTGTTTATTTACAAAACAATCGCTGAGGCCAAGTGAATGTAAATGTTGTCTAAAAATATCATAGGGGTTGAATCCTTTTATGTATTCAACATATTTGAGGTTGGAGATACAAAAATGTGCTGCGAAATCGTCAAATTTGTTGACGTTTTTCAACACGAACTCCCCTATTTTTAAAGGCATAGGAATGAGTTGTATTGACATGCTACTTATGCAATAAAAATTGTTTCTGTAACATGACATGGAAGGAGAGCAGGTTGTTCCATGGAGCCAAAAATTCTTTTGAAACTGTAATTATCCAAATGTTGGATTGTTCCCTTTTTGTCCAAAAAATTAGTTGCATGTTCAAATAAGCGGTGAGCATTTTATCCTAACAAAAAAAGTTTGAAAACAGACAGGAAGCCATTAAAAATCTCATAAAAATAGTGGAAAGCCTTGTGCTTCCACAAGGCCTCGTACCAAAACGTTACTGGGTGGAAATTGCAGTTGACATTCTTGGATAGAGACAGTTGCAGAAATCGACAGGAATGTGCTATTGCAAAAACTAAATAGGATGACATATAAAATTTCTTTCCCCTTTTGGAGCTTGACAATTGTGAAGAGATTTCATAAGAAATTATCCTTCCCCAATAAAAAATGGCTTGTTCATTGACTGTGAAATAAAAAATGTAAAGAGCCATGTGGGAAATAGTAGCTGTGGATTCCTGTCCCGTTATTCTTGTAAACAACCAGGAAATTTCGCGAAAAGGATTTTTAAATGAACTAACCTACATGCTTGTAATATCTTCAGGAACTAGATCCATGTTTTCCAAAAAAAGGGGCAAGAGGTCCAATCCGTTATTATCCTTTGCTAGGAACTGTTTGCAATCTTCTCCTTTGAATGTCAATGTTGGCTCAGGCAATTTCAGCATCTTCCGAAAGACTTGAGGTGACAAAGAAATGGAAGAGTGGTCATGCGGTGGAATAATTCTTTTCTCTACAATAAATTTATCGGTGCACCAAGAGACCAGGTCCTTATAATAAAAAACCTTAGGGACATAGCCTGCATGAGAAATTCTGGAGGTCCAAATTACTTGGTTCTCTACCACAGAGGTTGAGTAATAAGAAAATTCCCTAGACCAGTGGAAGTTCTGGTTGTGATGGCTGAAGATGTTCACTGTATCTCCACAGAACTGGTGCGGAACTGATACCATAGGTTTATGAGAAATTTGCTTTGCTGCAGATGATGGTTTAAATGAACAATCACAGGGAATAATGTAACATTTGCTAAATCTTGGTTAAATTCTTATGAATGGGAAAGCTCCTCAAGCCTTTCGTTGATTAATGACAATTGATATTGGTGGTTCCTGATGAACTGTTAGGAGTAAAGTTTATTTATTGCATATTTAGAAATGCGAAGGTGGAGGTTACGATGAAGAGCAATTAAGGAATGGAGGTTTCTTGAACGTGCGAAGGCCATGCGGTGTGAAAGGGATTTCATGATTTTGAAATGAGCACTCGGAAGGGACAATATAATCTCCCCGCAAATTTTGGTTTAATGTGCATGAATATGAGATTTCCTCGGCCCTTTCGCCCATCAATGACAATATATATGGTTCTGCATGATGGTTTGTTAGAATTAAATGCCACCAATTCCATATTTAGAAACAAGATATGTCTATATATAAAAAAAAACTTTATATTTTCTTTTATTGTAGAGAAGTGTGAAGGTGAGGGAGATGAAAAAGAGCAAGGAAAGAATGGCAAGTTCTGAAAAGTGATTGGACGTGATTCAAAAAAGGGTTATGGGGATAGTCAGGAAGAGATCACAAAGGGGGATTTCAGTGATCGGTTTGTATATATGCGGAATTTTGGCAAAATGGCTAAGTATGGAATATGGAAATTGCTAATTCCATGCCTAGCAATAAGATCTTATATATAATTGCCAACTTCTAATTCCAAAAGGACGCCGGCACAGGAAACAATGACTACGAACTGAAAATTTCTTGAACCCAGCAAAGGGATGATTCCCTAAAGAAATTTGAACAAATGGCGAAGTATGGAAAGCGGACAGATGGGCTTCAAAATAGGTTGACAATAGTTCCAGTAAATATGCGAGGAAGCGATGGTTAAATTGTGTTTCTTGAAAGTTTTCAGTGCAAAAAATGTGCATCACAGAAAAGGGCATGATAGGTGGACCATAATAAAGAAAAGGGTAAAATTTCATGTTTCAGAATTTTTGAGTGCAAAATATGTAAAACGGAAGAGATCATGAAAAGGGCATGATAGGTCGATCGTAATACAGAAAAAGGCATGATCTAAGAATGGTTGCAAATTTGTATATAACAGAGATACGAATGTTGTTTGGAGGTCCTGGAAAAGTAGAGGTGCAATGTTGATGCAGCCAGCGGGGTCCTTCTGTCACTTTCTATATGGCGGAACTCTAGGTGGCAGTTGTGGGATAGGGAACAATAGAGGGTCAATTTAAAGAAAGGGGAAGCGGTGGTTGGAAATGCGTGAATTGGGAAAATAGAAAGGCGGAAGACATTTTTTGTAAGTGTGAATTGGTTTCAAAGAAGCCCCATTGTTGCAAAATCATGATCTACTAGTTATCAGGAAATGCGTTGTTGAAGATTACATTTTATTGCAACATGTGCGTGCAGTTATGTTCTTGATACATTATTCCATGTCTGTAACATACCAACTGAAGTAGTGAACTTTGTTTTGTACTAATTAGCATTAAAACTTAATAATTGCATCTATAGAAAGAAGAAAAATGATTTTGCTGGAACATTTTACATTGGTATTAGTAAACAGAAGATCAAAGAAGTACAAGAGCACTGAAGTATGACAATTAGAACATGCGTGAAACCCAAAAAAGTGGTAGAGACGAAGATTCCAAGGCCAAAATTTCATAATAGCAAATCCATTTAAAAAAATAAGAAAAGTATTGAGAACTGTACATCTATGCTTAGAAATTGAATCCAGTTCTTCAGTTGAAAACATTGAAGGTATCTACGACAAACACAGGCACGGGTTCCGTAGTATGCAAGATCCTTGGAGTTTTCTCCTCGATTAATCATCCTTTGCTGAAATTGATATTTTTCAGAAGCTTTGCCTGAGGAAGAAGACAAAAATGGTTACAGGGAAAGTGGAATATCCCTTAGTTGAAACCGGCTCTTCATAGTCAAAAAAAATTCAGTAGTACATTGTGCACGTGCAATTACAAAGGCCCAAATTAGTCCATTCTGGGTAGAAGGAGATGACTAGTAGGAAAATGCGTTGCAGCAATGAAAGTTTTGCACCTGATACCCGAAAATGTTAAACGATATTTTTTTGGCTTGAAATATATCTCTGGAAGCCTCAACATATGATTTCTTTACAGTCAAACTCTTCCTCCTAGAATGGACTAATTTGGAACTTTGGAATTCCTACTTTGGCGGTGCAAAGTGATTGTTGCGTTCACTGTCCGGTTTTTTTTCTGAAACTCCTTTTGGTGTTGTCATGACTGCGATCACTGAGCCAGGAAGGTTCATTCATTATGGTTGATTTCAATTTGGGCCCAAGAGTGGGAATATTTTCTGCATTTCCATCATCCATTGCCGTATCATCATCCAACAAATCATCTTCTTATGGCTTGGAATTCATGGCATAAAGTTCTGCGACAGGCATGACTGCAAGTGGGTAGGTTCTCTGAGCAGCCAAGGTTGGCATCGAATTTTTTGGCTTGAAATATATCTCTCAATGTACCAAGGGACCATCTCGATTTTTCTCGTGGCCAAAGAGAGATGAATAGTAAGAATATGCCCTGGAATAGTGGAACCTGTGGCCATTATGCCCCAATGTGTTGACTGTGTGTGGAGAGAACTGCCACCACAAGTTATTAAGAATTTTCATTTGCTCGAGACGATGTTTCAAATGAAAATCGAGGAGGGATAATATAAGCCTCCACAAAGTCTAGTTTAATGCGCATCAATGGAATATCTCCTCGAGCCTTTCGCTGATCAATGACAATTTCCAGGGTTCGTGTGGAATGAGTTGTGACCATCACATCTCACTAATTGCACAATTAGAAAAAAGTGTGAAGGTGGCGGTGACAGCGAAAAGACATTAAGAATAAGAAATTTCTTAAAATCACCAACCCATTGGCGGACAAAAAAAAAAATATTGCGTCGCATTTGAAATGAATACTTGGAAAGGATAACATGCTTGTGCACAAATCTTAGTTTAATTCATCCTAATGAAAAATCTTCTCCGAAATTCCAAACATTAATGACGACTGTAATGGTTGTTGCAGGATGGATACTAGCATTAAAGATCAATTATTGCATATGGAAAGCGATGAGGCGAGTTACAAAAGAAAAAGGAAAGAATATATACCTAGAAGATGTGAAGGCCCGATGGTTCTCTTCCTGGTGGATGGTTTCTCGGCTTGGTGGGCTGAAAATTGAGCCTCTATTGTTCTGTGTCCTACAAATAACACCTACACTTCCATGAGATACAAAATGATAGGTGGAGTTGCGGGTTGGTTGGTTAAACATGTACTTTTATAAAGTATGGACATCAGATTGTATAGAACATGTCCGAATCTGTGATTCCATACTTGGGCACTTTTTGTTTCGTGCGTTCACGGCCTGGCGGGATGAAAATTGAGTATCTATTATTTTGTGCCCTACAAATAACACCCACAATTCTGTGATATACAATTTGACAATGAGAGTTGAGGAGATGAGTTTCTATATAAAGTATAGACATGATATTTTATACAACATATGCAGATCACTTATTCCATACTTAGGCACTTTTTTTATCACGGGTTCGCGGCTTGGTGGGCTGAAAAAATACTGAATATTGTTCCATGTCCTACAAATAGCATGCAGATTTCTGCGATATACAAATTGATAGCACGACCTACAGGTTTCTTGGATGAACATTGCATTTGTATTGTTCTAGAACATATGTAGATTCTTTGTTCCCTGTACTACAAATAGCAACCACATTTTCGCAATATACAAATTGACAGGAGGACTTATGGGTTGCTTGGCTGAACATTGTATTTGTATTGTTTTAGAACATATGCAGATTCCTCATTCCATATTTGGGCATTTTTTGGATCACGGGTTTGTGGCTTGGCGGGCTTAAAATTAAGTATCTATTGTTCTATGTCCTACAAATAACACCTACACTTCCGCGATATAAAAATTTACAAGCGGGATTCTGGACATAGTCTCTATATAAAGTATGGAATGAGATTTTATACAACATATGGGGATTCATCATTCCATACTTACGCAATTTTTGGATCCTGGATTCGCGGTCTGACAGGCCGAAAATAGAGTCTCTATTGTTCCATCTACTACAAATAGCACCCAGATTTCTGCGATATACAAATTGACGGCGAGAGTTGCGGAGATGAGTCTCTATATAAAGTATCGACATGAGATTTTATAGAGCATATGCGAATCCCTGTTTCCATATTTAGGCAGATTTTTGATCACGGGTTTGCAGTATGGTGGGTTGAAAAAAGAGTCTCTATTGTTCCCTGTCCTATAAATAGCACCGAGATTTCCACGACATACAAATTGACACGAGTCACCACAAGCTGCTTGGCTGAACATTGCATTTGTTTTGTTCTAGAACATATGCGCATCCCTCATTCCATACTTGGGAACTTTTTTGGATCACGGGTTCGCGGGCGGACGGGCTGAAAATTAAGTATCTATTGTTTTGTATCCTACAAATAGAACCCACACTATCACGATATACAAATTGACACGTGGACCTGTGGACATAATCTGTATATAAAATATGGAATGATATTTTACACAACATATGCAGATCACTAATTTCATACTTAGGCAGTTTTTGGACCACGTGTTGGTAGCCTAGAGCACCGAAAACAATCTATTGTTTCGTCGTCTACAAATAGCATCTAGAATTTAGCAATATACAAATTGATAGGTGGACTTGGGCTACTTCGGTGAACATTGGAATTTTATTGTCCCGTTGCAATCCCATATCAATTTCATAGTTAGCAATTTTTTTTTATCGAGGGCTTTGGATTTTTCCGCGACATATAAATTGACACGAGTCGCTACAAACTGCTTGGCTGAACATTTCATTTTTATTGTTATAGAAGATATGTGGATCCCTCATTCCATACTTGGGAACTTTTTGGATCACGGGTTCGGGACCTGGCGGGCTGAAAATTAAGTATCTATTGTTTTGTATCCTACAAATAGCACCCACACTTCCACGATATATAGATTGACACACAGACCTGGGGATAAAGTCTGTATATAAAGTATGGAATGATATTTTATACAACATATGTGAATCACTAATTGCATACTAATTAACAGGTAGACTCAGGCTACTTCACTGAACATTGGACTTTTATTGTGTCGTTGCGATCCCATATCAATTTCATAGTTAGCGATTTTTTTTGATCGGGGGCTCTAGGGCTGGCGGGATGGAAATTGGGCCTCTATTGTTCCACGCTGTACAAATACATTGTTCTACAACATATGCGGACCTATGGGTTGCTTGTATGAACTTTGCATTTGTATTGTTGTAGAACATATGCAGAGTCCTCATTCCATACTTGGGCACTTTTTGGATTGTGGGTTGGCGGCCTGGCGGGCTGAAAATTAATTATCTATTGTTTCGTGTTCTACAAATAGCACCTACACTTTGACGATATACAAATTTACATGTCATCTTGTGGAAATAACCTCTATATAAAGTATGGAATGATATTTTATACAACATATGCAAATTCCTCATTCCATACCTAGGCAGTTTTTGGATCATGGGTTCGCAGCCTGGCCGACTGAAAATAGTGTCTATTGTTCCGTCTCCTACAAATAGCACCCAGATTTCTGTGACATACAAATTGACAGGAGGAGTTGTGGGCTGCTTGGATGAACAATGCATTTGTATTGTTCTAGAACATATGCAGATCCCTCATTCCATAGATGGGCATTTTTTGGATCGCGAGTTCGTGGCTAGGCAGGCTGAAAATTAAGTATGCAGAACCCTCATTGCATACTCACAAGTGGACTCAGGTTGCTTCCTTGAACATTGGACTTTTATTGCCCCGTAGCGATTCCGTATCAATTTCATAATTATTGATTTTTTTCTATCGGGGGCTCTGGGGTTGGCGGGTTGGAAATTGGGCCTCTATTGTTCCTCGCTATACAAACACATTGTTCTAGAACATATGTGGATCCCTCATTCCATACATGAGAACTTTTTGGATCGCAGATTCGTGACCTAGTGGGCTTAAAATTAAGTATCTATTGTTCCGTGTTCTACAAATAGCATCTTCACTTCCGCGATATACAAATTGACAGGTGGACTTGTGGACATAGTCTCTATATTAACTATGGAATGAGATTTTATATAGCATATGACGATTCCTCATTCCATACTTGGGTAGTTTTTGGATTGCGGGTTGGCAGCCTGGCAGGTCGAAAATAGAGTCTCTATTTTTCCCTCTCCTACATATACCACCCAGGCTTCTGCGATATACAAATTTACAGGAGGACTCGGGTTGGTTTCCTGAACATTGCACTTTTAGGCAGTTTTTGGATGGCGGGTTCGTGGCCCAACAGACCAAAAATAGAGTCTACATTGTTCCCTCTGCTACAAATAACATCCAGGCTTCTGCCATATACAAATTGACAAGAGGACTCGGGTTGGTTCGATGAACATTGCACTTTTATTGTCCCGTAACAATTCCGTATGTATTTCATATTTAACGATTTTTTTTTATTGGGGGCTATGGGGCTAGAGGGCTGAAAAATGGGCCTCTTTTGGTCGGGCTTACGTGATGAAAATTGGGACTTTATTGTTTCACATTGTACAAAATCTACCCACAACTCCACGATATACAAATTGACAAAGGAACCTGTGGACTGCCTGGGGCAACATTGCAATTTCATTATTCCTTGTCCTCCGAATAGCGTTCGGAGATCCGACATATACAAATTGACAGATGGACTTCAGAGCTGGCACATTAAATTTTTAAAGGATGTTAAATCGCTTATTCTTAAAAGAATCAAGGAATTTTTATTTTTTTTAATTTTATAACCGTAAGCATAACAAGGACCAATTTGAATTTTAAGGGATTGTTGTTCATATGATAGCACAATTGCATTCCACACACTAAATATTCGTTGATTTCAAATTATTCTAGGATATTAATCTGACTAACTTCATCGAATAAACAAAAGTGCAAAAACAACGTCCAATTTGTATTTTAAGAGCCTCTTGTTTGTATGTGAGGACATTTGTAGTTCGAACACTATATATTCGTTGATTTCAAATTATTTCAGAAGAATAGTTTGACCAAGTTCATCGATCAAGGAAATCTACTAAAGCAAGTGATGGTACAGTTGCATCACAGGCCATAGAAATTACCAGGCGGATTTGTGTCCCATCTGGCTAAAAAAAAACAATTATATTGTTCGGTGTCCTCTAAAGAACAACTGGAGTTCTAGGGTATACAAATTGACAGACAAAGTAGATAACCAAGAACCAACCATACTTTAAACAGTCCACAAGCAAGTTCCCAGAAGGTTCCATAGAGCAGAACCCATCGACCTTTGCACCAAACAGTTTGATATACAAAGAAAAGACGTCGCTGCATTTTTTTGTTTGTTGAAACGAACTTTCATCTGGATGTTGAACAAATGTTACCGAGAGACATGAGGTATTTTTCGTTTCCTCTCAAAGTTTCATATAAAAAAAATTTCCCCCTTTTCAGCCGATATGAAAAATTGCATTGTCCTCATTTAAGGTGAATTTGCTTTGTATCCGAAGCTGCCATAGCATGTAGACACTGCGTGCCTTTTTCTGTAGATATGTTTCATATGACAACTCTGCCAACTTAGGAAGCACATTTTGTAACAGTGGCTGCCTGATCATACAATGAACGATTGTGTTTCCCATGGTTCGAATAACACCACTGAGGCAATGCCCATAAATATATGGACATTTTTCACCACATCGCACACAATCAATCGTATTATCAGTTATCAAAGCGGAGGCAGAGGTAGCGGAATGGCATTTTGCACAAACAGGCTCAAAGGGGGTCGAGTACACATTGGCTGCAACTAAAAGACCTTCAACCTGGGAATGAGAGCAAAGGAATTAATACATTGAACAATATAATGCACAACTGCATCCCACCCTCCCCTTTAAAACAAAAAAAAAATATTTAACAACTACAAAAATTTGTTGAAGGCTATTTCTATAAGAAAAGTGAGGATGATTTTGTAAATGTATATGCACAACAATTGTAGATCTAGCTAGCTTCTCCAGATCCTTTACTGTATCTTCTCACAATTATGTTACAAACGTTGAATGGGTTGTCTGAAAGATCGTTTCTCTAGCATCCTTCATTTTTGTTATATTTTTGAACAACATAAGTGGAATCTTCCCTCTATGCAATTGTTGTTCCATTGACGAAAACAAATCTTAATACGTATCGAACAATTGTAGCTGCAACATGGAATAGTGCAATATTTGTGTAACTTATTCAACATACATGCAGAAGTGAAAGTAAACAACAAAATTGAATATGAAAAGTGGTACCATTCCCTTGTTGTTGTCCGACTCTCCATCATTTATATGGAGAATGTGTTGCGACCCAAATTTCCTGGCCAGTGTGACAACAGCCCCAATCATTCCCATTGGCTAAATATCAGTGCTCTGTGCAAGTTGCCTAATAGTCAAGTCTGGGAGGAAGCAGTATTCTAAACAAATAGGAGGAATTTTTTCCACAATGCTTGTTTCGTTGACCAAAATAATTTGATCGCAATCACCATGGTCATATGTTGTTTTCAGCAATATATTAAAATTTGTAATGGATATCCCATTACGCGGCAATATGTTTTCTGCATGTTGTTGAACAAGTTGTGGAGGAATAGTCAATGTGACTATCATCATGGCATCCTTGTCTATCATATCAGCACGCATAATGGGTCTACTTTTGTTTGCCTTGTCCAAGTAGGTGGTATAGACAACCATTATGTCCTCGATGAACAACTGTCCAGTTTGGCAGTTTTTCAAGGCCTCTATTGACAGTACTTTGGATGTCATAATTCTAGACCTGAAGACATTTTTTGAACAAGAAAACTAAAGTGAATGGTAGTGTGCTACAAGTACACACATACTTTTGATGAACTATGGAGCCAGAGTTTCACAACGACACCTCTTAGTCTGAGGAACATGCAACAGGTTTGGCTTCTTGCTCGTACTTGTTGATACTTCTTGCGAGCTGCAAACCATGTACTGTAGATGGCATCGGCATATTCGCCATGCCATATATGAATATATAGCCTGGGAAATTTTTCTAGTAAACATAGTAAGAGTAGAGCGCATGCATCTTTACCTTTGGCCTTGTCGGTCCGCGAATGTCTGGGATGATTGATTGCTCATGGTCGTGTCACTAGTCCAACTTTTTCTGATGAAATCATTTGTAGATGGACATCATAACTAAGAAAATATATGCATTCTATATTATATGCCCCCACCCAATTTGTATCTTTAATTTTTCGGCACACTTGGTATACCTTTTAGAAGATTGTACCACAGAACCCTCTGCTGTTGCACAGAAGAATTCATCTCCCTGTCCAAGCAACCTGTTTTATCCAAGGTAACAACGCGGAAGATGCAATCGAAAGGAAGGCAAGTTAGTTTGAAAACAGACATGTAAAACAAAAATAAACAGGTCTATTTACTCGTCAAAGAGTCCTTCGTCTTGTCCAGCCATTTTGTTTATTTAAATGCAACAATGTAGCGCAAACAAAATAGACATGCACTAGTTTAGTATGCAGGAATAAACGTATGCAACCAAGAAAACTTACCATGTAGGAAGGCACACAACTAGATTAACACATATCCAGACCATAAATGAAATACAAAACAACACAATATGAAACAATAGTACGAGCATGCACCTTTCTATATCCTCTTCAGTCGATGCAGTCAAGACTCTCTCCTTTTCTCCAGCTACTCTGTTTGTTTCAATTTGGGAACCCACAAAATTTAATAAACATCAATGGAAGCTGGTATTCAGCGGAGAACAAACAATATGTACATAGAGAAAAACTGACTCAACAAACAATCTACAAAGGCATAAACATGAACCTTTGCGCTTCTCTATCCATGGTTGTAAATGTGTACAATTTTTTTCCCTGGCCAAAATATATTACAAGGCACAAAATATCACGCAACTGCATGGCAGTAGCTAAACAATTTCTGCTTTTCCCTGGGAATTTATCCACATATTCCCTCTAGCCATGTTCTTTATTCTCTACACAAACTGATGTGCCCACGATACAAGTTCTTAGTTTTCTATGGCTAATTAACCACACATGCTTCCAGACATGAAAATATAATCTTGCAGAATCTTTGTTGCACATGTCATATGTCAGGAACAACACAAATTGCATCCTGTGCACACCAATCTATGTAGAGGAGAAAGGACATGTCATGTCATATCCACACATCTGACCATACATGGTTTATAAATGTACCCTGCATACATATGCTTTATTCCAACAAAAAAATAACGGGTATTGTAACTTCACATATAATCCTCAAACAATTTTGCATGCAACTATTTTCTTTCATGGCAGGACTACAACACCAGGAAAATCTCATAGAATAACAGATCTCGACTCTAGCAGACATGGAAAATAAAACAACTACATATCCACTGGTGGGTGCAGGGGATGAACACCGTAAAGCGCCCCAAACAAAATGATCTGAAAACAGATCCAGAAGCCAGTTAGGGCTTGAAAAATGCTCAAAAATGAAAGTGCTCGGAATCTGACGAAACCAACACCATGATGTCCGGCTCGTCTTCCTGATTCCGGTGGTATAATTTTTATCGCAAACGGAGTCCGTATGAGGAAGATATCGCATTCTGTCCGCCGAGCCAAACAGGCAAATTTTGGATGCTGACTGTACCTGTCCGTACAGTCCGTATAGACACGTGTCAGGCCGTACAGTGCTGACATGGCATGACCGTACGATGACGTGGAAGTACCGGAATGTGACACATGGCAGACCGTACGGAAGGACACGTGGCGTCACCAGGACTCGCCACGTGTCACATGAATTTGGCGTTTTCGGTGCACAGTTGGACCAATGTTGAGGTGACATGTGTCACCACTCACAGGGTGACACGTGGCAGTATGACGTCAGCATTGATGTGGCGACCGTACGCTGACGTGGGCTAATCGGCGGTTGACATGTGGCATGACGTGGCAGGTCCGTACATGGGACACGTGGCAGCATCAAGGAGTGCCACGTGGCATGCTGATTTGACATTTTTGGCATGCGAACGGGCCAATATCAAGGTGACCCGTGTCAGCACTCACAGGGTGACACGTGGCACCAGGTGACATCATCGCTGACGTGGCAGCACGGCAAAACGACAGCTGGCAGTATGGCGGCTTACGTGGCAAGACATGTGTACCAATCAAATAACGACACGTGTCCGGTTTTGGTTGGTGAAAAAAGGGTGCCACGTGGCCCACTCAGGGGATGCCACGTGGCACCCCATGGTTGGTTGTTTTGGCGTCGGCGTGGACGTGGTTCTGTGATTATTGGCGGGAGCACGGGAGCTGTTAAATGCGGGAGTTGGTTGTGGCCGTGGCCATATGGCAGGGTTACACCACGGAACCAGGAGCACGGACCGGGAACCAACCACCTATCGCGCGGGGTCTGTTAGGCCATTAGCACCGTGGCTGCATGGTGTGCCATAAAACCAGGGCTAGAACCAATGCGTAGGGGCCAGCGCGTAAAGCGCTCGGCCACATGGCCTCCCAAATGACCAGGGGCGCGCGCCGATCGGGGGCTGCGCCCAAATTTGACAAAAAAAACTATGCCAAGTGGGTTTTGAAACAAGAATTGGGCATTGTTAATTAATTGAAGCTTTATTTAGCTGATTTTCTCCATTTTTGGGGGATATTGGGCTTTTTTGGAGGCCAGATTCTTGGAGGAAGTTGGGGATGAGAAACCAACTCCATTCCTATATAAACCAGGCCTGTTGAGGCCAATGGGACAGTCAGATTTGCAGAGTTATGCTGTTGGAGAGCCAAGCCAAAGCCATTTGGTTGCAGGGTAGCCCTTGAGGTGGAAACGCTGTCGGATCGTTTCTGGGAGCTTGGAGCATCAAATTTGCGTGCCGTTTCTTGCATTGGGTTCTAGAGATCTGTGTCAACAAGACCAGATCAGTCT
>JZKD02S2291765.1:92496-109311 GCA_000966675.3 Picea glauca
TCTGGAAAGTCAGTATTTTGCCAACCATTCGAGAGCCAACTCATCCTTCTAGAAGATTCCCTTCTAGAAGGATCGAGAACTTATCCATTTTCCTTCTTTAAGATCATGTTCGCACTCTAGCCTTGAGTACAGTGCGAGAAGTTCGCACCCCAGCTTAAAGCAGCATGTGAGAAATAGGCATTCCCGCAGGTGACTATATATGCAGCCTGCGAACTATCTTTTAAAATATGATTTCTGGAAACTGATAAGTGTAACCTTTCCCAGGAAAATGTTCATATGGAAGAGCTTGATATTTCATCATCATGACATTATCATAACACCATCACAATGACCAAAATTGTGGATAACACTCTCACTCTTTCTCTCTCCATATCTTTGCCCCCCTCTAAAACTCTCTCCCTCTATACCCCACTCTCCACCCCCTCTCTCTCCCTTAATATCTCTCTCTGTCTCTATGCCTCTCACTCTCTATCCCTCTCTATGAACCTTTATCTCTATCCCTCTCACTCTCTACCTCTCTCCCACTCTCTCTAGCTCCCTTCTCTCTCTCTCACTCTTCCCCTCTAAATCTCTTTCCCTCCCTCCCTCTCTCTCTCATATCTCTCTACCCACCTCATATATTCCCCTATATCTCCAATGTAACATCCCCACTATAATCCCCAGTTTAATTTATGCTTATGTAGATATAATATGTGGCTATGACCAAGCAATGTAATATGTGACTTCTATTTCCTTAATTTATTAATAAAAATGTGATGCCAACTGGTAAGGGTACATGGACAAGATATGGGTGTTGAATTAATACACAAGAGAGGGGAGTGTCTAGGATAATGACAAAGAGGAGTCCAAGGGCCAGGGGAATACCCATGTGTATTGATTTAACCCATATTCCTAAATTTTATATTTGTATATGAACCTTCCCATTTATGATTGAGTGTTCCCTAAGCCAATCATTGAATACATGTAAGAGGGTGGGTGTGAGTAGTCACATCCCAAATTTATTGGGCACATGGATTTGAGTAAAATCATTTTAGGGAGGAGTGTGAGTCAAGAAAGGCAAGCAAAAGAGAGGAAGTTTGTATGGGTGGGGAACAATAGTTTTTAGTTAGTCAAGTTTGTGCATGAGAGACAAGGAGGGAGGGAGGAATAAAATGAGTTTGAAGTTGATGCATCCATGGAGGGTGAATTTCAGAGAAATATGGAGCATAATTGGAGTGAATTGGAGTTGGAAAATTGAAGAGCCAGGTTGTCAATCCTGAAGAGTGAACTCTTGTGTGAGTTTCACTAAAACAACAAGTGGTTGTTGTTGGTTTGCTGATAATTTTTCCTAGCAACAATTTTACCCTTGAGTTCCTAGCTGAGAGATTCTAGTTTCCTATGCTAGAGAGCCCCTGGAAAATGAATAGGATGTATGAGGGACTGACATCAGTGAAGGGGTACATTCCTTGGGTTGGACGGGTCAATAGGAAAAGAGTTGGTGGAAAAATCAAGATAGTTATAGAAGAATATCAGTTGGGTTGAGTTTTATGAGTTGTGAGTGGACTGTGAGAGACCACCCTCTGTTGTGTATTTCTAACATCAACTTGGGGGTGTCTCACTATTGAGATTTGGAACAGTCAGTATATGGTTGGGTGGAACCTCTGTCCCAAGAAGTTGGTTGCACAACTGTTGTGAAAAGACAAATGTTTTATCTTGTTGTGTGTTAAATTATGTGTTTAATTGTTGTGCATGAATGTTGTGTATTTGGAAGTGATTTCCATGTTGATGTAATGAGTTGTTTAGCTGCATTTCATGTTGATTAATAACATGTTGTACATGCTTCTATTTTCTAGTTGTAGATAGTGGATAAATTAGTTTTAATTCATAGATGTAAAATACAAGAATTCAACTAACTGTAAATGAATTTATTTATTTGGTCGTAAATTCTGTTTTTAAGAGTATTTTGCACCGTAATGTCCCTCAGATGGGTTGGGGGACATTACATTATGTTATCAGAGCTCCTGGTTCAAATATCGGGCTTGTATGGGCTAATATGGCTATGAATTCATGAAATTCATTGTTACATATTTTGTCTGTAACCAATTTCGGAGGAAAACAAGAATTTTGAGAGAAATCCCTAATTCCATGAGTGAAATTCGAGTTTTAATTCCCATATGTATAGTTACATGTAGTTGTAATAATCGGCGACTGAGATCACATTGATCTCATGATTGACGACCAAGATTTTCCATGATAAATTTAAAATTACTAAGGGTTCAACCATATGAAAGGTTGATGGGATTGATGACTAGGATTAATCAGGGGAGGAGAACAAGAAGGTATGGGAAAAACACGAAGGAGGGATCTGGGACAATCCCTGAGCTGAGAAGCCAAATTTGGGTTGCTAATAAAAGGAAAACTTTGGAAGAACCCTCGAAAAATGTCTAAGTCTCAAATTTCATGCTGTCGTCTTGTGGAAAATTAGTGTTTTGAGATAAGACAAATCACAACCATTGAACTAGAATTGCGAATAAATATTGACCCTTCATTAGAGGGTGTATTTTTAGAAAAATCGAATGTGAGGGTGCTAGAGGACCCTGAGGGAAGATCTAGATTGTTGATCGGAACCAGATTGAGATCGGATCTTGGCCTTCCATTGCAGGATATCATTTGGAGTAAGTTGTGGATCGAGAGGAGTTGTACTCTGAAGGAGGAGACTCCGAGGGAATATTTGGACTGTTAATCAAAGAGTAGCCAGGATTAACCTCTGTCATATAACTATGTGGTCTCTCTTAAGTGACATTAGAAGGAGAGGGATGTCAGTATGATGTGTCATGTTGGCCTAGAGCGTCGATGTGCCAAGAGGTTGACAGGTGTTATCCTATGAATGGGAACAGGTAATTGGTCGGTGGGTAAAGCATGGGCCCTTTGGGTGAATTTGGTATTAAACCTTTGTCTTAACCTTGGTCGTCGGATCAAAAGGTTGAAAGATATAAACTGTTGATTGTGGAAGATCATCGGAGTATTCCACAGTTAGACTAGGACGAGACTCTGAAGTTACCAGATATGTCGATCTATCGAGGAAGGATTCAGAATGATCACAACTGTCCATCACAGTAGGAATTTTAGAGTGATTTGATCCACTGGGAGGAAAATACTCCGAAGGCAAGACCCTAAGGAGAAATCTTGTTCGTCCATTAGACCGAGTTAAAAGTAATATTGATTGTAGATTTTGGTGGTCCTTCGGGATGAAGCCAGGAGAAAATGATGCCATGCTAACGTGGATGATGTCACTCCACCAATCCCCAGAGGACATGTGTCATCACCTGGATAGACGTGTCGAGTGCATTCATGGGGACGTGCATGTCATGTTGAGTACAAGTGGGGGTCCACGTGATGAGCAGTTGTGATTCCATGTGTAGTGGTCTTGTGCCATAGTAAAGAGATGATGGTGACATGAGATATGTTCCATACATATTTCCAGTGCATTTTGGGTTGACAAGTGTCTCCCTGGGAGTGACCTAATACTGAGAATGAAGGAACTTCAAGCTAGAGTTGTGACTATTGATCCGATCAAATGGGGAGATCTTCGAGAGGAGATCTCGACCGTCCTTTGGGGGAGGCTATTCAGAGTGATCACATTGCAAGAAAAGGATTAACTCTCATGGAAAATCCCTAAGATTCAACCTAGACTGTTGATCCACAAAGATTGAGGGTTTTCTCTAGCGATCTAGACTAACAGCCTTTAGTGAAGAACCTAAGCCAAGAGACAAAGGGTTGACTTCATGAATGACATTGCATGCCAGTGAGGCAAATATATTTTCCTTGGGACATCATATGTCAATCATCAATTGGTTGAGAAGTTGAGAGTGGTTCAACTGGTCAAAAGAAACTTAGACCACCGAATAAATCTCACCCATTGATCGGGAAAACCATAAGAACATCTACATCGCCCATCGAAGAAATGTGTTGGAGGTAGAGGAAGGAATATTCCTTGATACCCTTGATTTGGAGTAGTGAAACGACTTGACATTTTTTAACATAGAATGAAAAAAGTCAGAAGGGAGTATTCTTCGATGATGTATCTATCGGAGGTAGAAGGCGAGTGAATCTGGGAAAGGCCCAAACACTGATAATTGTAGGCTTACGTGGACGAAAGTTTCACATATGAAAGTGAGGTGAGTTATGCATCGATTTCATGTTGGAGCCATGTCCTATGGCATGAGAGAGGTGAATCTATGTGTATTCCATGTGTAAAAGGGAATGGCCATTGGCCAAAGATGCCCCCCCCAAAAAAAAAAATTTTGGAAGGCTATAACTTTCAAACCAGAGCTTAATTGTGGGCAAGGTTTTAGTTGTTGGGAAGTTGTTTGGGGGAGGAATGCTCCAACAAAATAAAAAAATAAAAAAAAAATTGAATTGGTGCAATGTTCCCTTCCAAAATTGATGAAGAAATAACTTGTACTCCAATTAATGAAATGTTTTATAATACGCATGTTCTAATAGTAATTATTACATGCGCATTTCTTGCAGAATTAGAAGTACATAAAGAAAATTTAGATCTTATATGAGGACTGGAGTCATGTAATATGCTCAAGGATCTTACAGACATGAGGAAGAGATAATAGGTCTGCATGTCAGCATGGGGAATGCTCAAATAGAGTCAAATGAAAGAAGAGATAGGAAAGATCATGCCACTGTGAGAAGTCTACATAGGGAAGTGAAGAGCTGCAGGGATGATAATGAAAGGATTATGAAGGCTCAGAAAGAGATACTCCGGAGCTTAAATATGTTACATAAGCAAGTTAACAAATATTTTGGCACCAAGAAAGAAGCTAGTGCTAGACAAGTATCTGTTAAATTATGAGCTTGATTTCTTATGCGGATTAATTCTTTTATTTTCTTCAATACTTTGATTCCAGCGTAATACACTTCAAAAATTTCAAATCATAATCGAATAGAAATAATTATGTAGATAAGTAAGCATGCATATCAACAACACACATACCCTGGGGAAACCCTGTATAGGGAGAAAAACCCCAACAAAAAATATTCCTTTATTGCATTAATAATGTAAGATCTCTTACAAATATCCACCATAAATGTACTTCTCTCAAAGATCTTTCCAAGATGACTCTGACCTAACAAAGACTTACTAGACCTTGCTAAAATACACCTTTGATATGCTGCCTCTTTATCACTGATGTGCTCCTCTATTACTTCACCCTTAACCTGCATATGAAAACTCTGCTTCAAAATTGTGTTGCAAAACTGTATTGCAAAACTATGTTGCAAAACTGTATTGCAAAACTGTGTTAAAGAGAGTATTCAACCTCTTGTTATATAGGCTGAAGAGGGGTAGAGGAGAGGCTCGAAATAGTAACCTGATTGCATGCTTTAGTCATAACTCAACTTCATACTTTAGTTCAAACTTAGAACTAGACTTGAGATTAGTTACAACTCAGCATTACACTTTAGTTCAAACTTAGAACTAGACTTGAGACTGACATGCTTTAGTTCGAACTTGGAACTAGACCTAAGACTTTAGTTGCAACTCAACATTACACTTTAGTTCTAAGATAGAACTAGACTCAAGACTTTAGTTGCAAGTCAACATTACACTTTAGTTCTAGACTCAAGACTTTAGTTGCAACTCAACATTACTAAAATAGAACTAGACTCAAGACTTTAGTTTCAACTCAACATTACACTTTAGTTCTAACATAGAACTAAACTCAAGACTTTAGTTACAACTCAACATTACACCTTAGTTCTAACATAGAACTAGACTCAAGACTTTAGTTACAACTCTTGACAAGGCAATTCGAAATTCTCTTCATGGTGGATAATGTTTGCACGTGGCAACGCACTAGATCAATACAATTACATCATTTGCAATATTAGGAATATCGTTTGTTTCTAGCTCATAGGAATTTTACATTCAACCTAAATTTTGCTAGATACCTTGACTTTTTCTCATGGCTCACAAGGTTTTACTAGGCTCACAGAGGTTTTATGTTTCCCCTAACTTTTGCACTAGTCTGTTTATGCTCACAGAGGTTGTACGTTCCCCCTGACTTTTTCACTAGACTGTCTATGCTCACAGAGGTTGTACGTTCCCCTTGAATTTTTCATTAGACTCACATAGCATCTTGTTCGTCCTGACTTTTTTTTTGACTCACAGAGGTTGTCCGCTCCCCCTGGATTTTGTCAATACCTCAGAAGACTGGTTGATTCTCCGAATCTCCCTGGTTAGCCTCAAGGTGGCCCATATGGCCTCTCATTGGAGAATGACTGTCGATGCTACCAAATTTAACACTCCCTCAGTGAGGGATTCAATATCATCCACACCAATATTGACTCTTTGTTGCACAAACTATCTCGAGGCCAGAGGCTTGGTCAGGATATCAGCTACCTCCTCGCTCATGGCTATGTACTGTAACTTTACAATTTTTCTCTGGACCAAGTATAGGATGTAGTGGTACCTCATATCAATATGTTTTGACCTGTTGTGAAATACCGGGTTCTCTGTCAATTTTATGCACCTTTGATTATCACAGTGAAACACCATCGTCTCGAGCTTGTCACCAAACAACCCAGAAACCAATTTTCTGAGCCATATTGCTTCCTTGCTAGCATCACGTGTTGCAATGTACTCAGCCTCTGCTGTACTCTCTTCAATGGATCCCTTCTTTCGGCTTGACCAAGATATCATAGCAGATCCTAAACTGAAGCAGTATCTGGAAGTACTCTTCTGATCCACTAGGCTTCCTGCCCAGTCAACATCTACATTCCCATGCAAAAATAAACCACCACTAGATGTATATCTTAGACCATAAGTAATGGTACCTCTGAGATATCTCAAGATGTGCTTTGTTGCAACCCAGTGTCTCTGTCTCGGTTCATTCATGAATTTTCTCATTGCAATCACTGCATAGCATATATCCGGCCTAGTGTGGATCATGTACATCAATGATCCAATCAATTGCCTATACATGGTGGGATCCACCAAATCTGAACCTGTATCAGAATCAGGCAGCTTCTTTAGGTTGGTAACCATCGGAGTAGACATGGATTTGCAATCCATCATACCAAACCTATTTAATACATCCATTGTGTATTTTTCTTGTGCCAGAAATATCTCGCCTTGTCTTTTCCACACTTCCAATCCTAGGAAGTAATGCATCAAGCCTAAGTCTTTCATCTCGAATTATGAGGTTATATCCCTCTTACACCAAGCTATTAGCCATTCATTTCCTATTAGAAAGAGATCATCAACATATAGGATTAGTATAACAGGTTGGTTACCTCTTACCTTGAAGTATATATTTGCATCAACATCACTTTTTTGAAAGCCCGGGCTTTTAAGAAAGCCATCAATCTTGTCATACCAAACTGTGGGAGCCTGCTTAAGACCATACAAGGCCTTCCTTAGCTTGCATACATGAGTGCCTTTTTTATGCAGTATAAAAGCATCTGGTTGTTCCACAAAGACCTCATGTTCAATATTTCCATTCAAGAATGTTGTTTTTACATCCATCTGATGTAGTTTCCAACCAAGTACGGAAGCTAAAGAAATAATAGCTCGAATGGAGGTATACTTGGCTACAGGAGAAAAAGTCTCTTCGTAGTCAATTCCTTCTTTCTGAGTGAAGCCTCTGGCTACAAATCTTGCTTTGAATGTTTCCACACTTCCATCAGCTTCATGTTTGATCTTATAGATCCATTTGGAAGAAACCATTGATTTGTCTTTTGGCCTTGGCACAATGTCCCAAACATTGTTCTTTATAATAGACCTGTATTCCTCAAGCATGGCATCCTTCCATACTTTTAATTTATTTGTTTCTTCAAATGAAGAAGGTTTGGCATCACAAATGCTTCTCATCAGTGAAACATAGCCTCCAAACCTATGAGGCCTCTTCCTTTCCCTGAAAGTTCCTTTGGGAGAAGCTATCCTTTGTGCTTCCTACACTATTTCTTTAATCCACCCTGGATTCCTCTTGGCTGGAGGTTCTTCAAGAGTTCTTTATAACACTTCAGTGGGTTTTAGGGGCTCATTACTTGGCCCTTCACGAGGTTCCTCCCTCTGATCATCTGACTCTTCATTTTCAGAAGAGGGTGAAGTTGGTTGAACTACTTCTCAATCTTGCTGAATCTCTCTGGATTTCTTAAATGTGGCTTCCTCATGGAAAGTCACATCTCTGCTTACCTCTATTTTCCTCTAACCTAGTACATAAATCCTATAAGCTTTGGAGTTCTCATTGTACCCCACAAAACCCCTTTCTTTCCTAAGGGTTCCATATTTGTCCTCTTTTCCTTAGGGACATAAATATACACAGGAAATCCAAATATCCTTAAATGCCCTACTTCAGGTTTGATCCCTAAGAAGAATTCTTCAGGAGTCTTGTCCTTTAAAATAGCACGTGGAGACCTATTTTGAATATACACAGCAATGGAGGTAGCTTCTGCCCATAAAGAATGTGGCAGATCCTGGTCAAACATCATTGCTTTCGTTGCCTCACAAATAGTCTTGTTTTTCCTCTCAGCAACACCATTTTGTTCAGGGTTATATGGCATGGTACACTGTATCTTGATTCCTGCTGACTTGCAGAAATCCTCAAACTGAAGAGATTCAAACTCTCCTCCATTATTTGTTCTAAGGATTCTGATGTGTTTCCCTATCTCCTTCCCTATTTGTTCTAAGAAAATATATCCAACATTTTCTTGAGTAATCATCAATAAAAATGACATGATACAAACAACCATTGAGTGAGGGAGATGACATGGGACCACATACATCAGAATGAACCAGATCTAAGATGCCCTGAGCTCTGTTGTCACTACTAGGAAATGATTTCTTTATATTTTTACCTAGCATGCATCCCTTACAAATTTCATTTTTACTAAGAGAAATAGAGGGCATGCTACATACCATGTTCTGTAGATCTGGAAGAGCTTTGTAATGAAGATGTCCAAGTATTCTGTGCCACAACTTGCTAGAGCTAGTCTCATCATGATCCAATGCCTGAAATGACTATCCTGACATGACTCGCAGTCCTCCACTACGAGTTCCAATGGGTTATGTTGTACTTAAGTGGCTACCTTTAGCCCATAGTAGTGCCTTCCTGTCCTTGAAGATCACCCAATATCCCTTGTCTTCAAGAGTTGCAACTGATAGTATATTCTTCTTGAGCCCTGGAACATATAATACTTCATCAACATGAAGTCTAGCCCCAAATTCCAATCTGAAGGAGATAGAGCCTACTCCCTCTATCTTGTAACATTTTTTATCCCCAAGCTCGACCTTCTCTACAAAAGATTTTGTCTCAAAATTTGAGAGGATCTCCTTGTACCCTGTCATGTGCTTTGATGCACCATTGTCTACTAACCAAGTTTTTGGCCCCGTGGAAACTGAACTGGATAAAGCAAAAACTAAATAATATTCTTTCCTATTTTATTTCTCATTAGAAGGACTTTTCTGATTTCTTTTGGATTCATCATCCTCAACAATTGAGGCTTGATGTTTCCCTTTCCTAGGATATTTCTTTCTAAACCAACAATCTTTAGCAAAATGACCCAACTTATTACAACTAAAGCATTTAATCTTAGATGTATCAATATTCTTGCCTTTGAATGTACCTTTGATGTTTGGCTTCCATTGAGAGACTTTTTGGAAAGTGCCTTTCTTTTTTCCCTTGAATCTTGATGCTAACGATGAGTGCTCTTCTTTCATTGGCTCGCTCCTGGTAGTTGTGCGACTCTCCTCTTGGAGGCAATCATGCCATAACCTCTCAAACATGGGTTGAATCTCTCTCCCACTTACACTAGATAAGAAGGTCTCCCATGAAGAAGGAAGACCGTAAAAAATGGCCTGCACTAAATCATCATCGTCCACTGTCACCCATGTGACCAAAAGATGATCTCTGATATAAGCTATCCTGGAACAGAAAGATGCCATTGATTCACCTTTCTCCATCTTCAAATACTTAAGCTTGTGCTTAAGTGTCCTCTTCTGACTTAGAGCCTGTTTCTCATACAGATTCACCAAGGTATCCATACAATCCTTGGCAGTCATCAACGAATTCATTGCAGGCATTATATTGTCTTTGACTGAGTCTAAGATGATTCTCTTGGCCTTTGCTTGACTCTTCCTGAAAGTCGTTCTTCCCACATTATTCGTTGGTTCCTCCACCACTGTGGTCACATATGGAGCTTCCACACATTAAATTTGGTAGCTCCTTTGAGCCTATCTTTGGCCCTGACTGAAATGGAGGATGCCATGGTCCTCACACTGGAAACTTAATCAAGCTCACTTGGATCTGTGTGTACCTATTACTGCACTTCAACATGTTTAACACACCCTAAGCTCTGATACCATGTTAAATTATGATCTTGATTTCTTATGTGGATTAATTCTTTTATTTTCTGCAATACTTTGATTCCAGCTTAATACATTTCAACAATTTCAAATCATAATCGAATAGAAATAATTATTTAGATAAGTAAACATGCATATCAACACCACATATACCCTGGGGAAACCTTGTACAGGGAGAAAACCCCCAGCAAACAATATTCCTTTGTTGCATTAATAATGTAAGATATCTTACAAATATCCACTATGAATGTAATTCTCTCAAAGAGCTTGCCAAGATGACTCTGACCTGACAAAGACTTACAAGACCTTGCTGAAATACACCTTTGATATGTTGCCTCTTTATCACTGATTTTCTCCTCTATTACTTCACCCTCAACCTGCATATGAAAACTCTCTTTCAAAATTGTGTTGCAAAAATGTATTGCAAAACTGTGTTAAAGAGAGGATTCGACCTCCTCTTATATAGGCTGAAGAGGGGTAGAGGAGAGGCTCGAAATAGTAACCCGATTGCATGCTTTAGTCATAACTCAGCTTCATACTTTAGTTCGAACTTAGAACTAGACTTGAGATTGGTTACAACTCAGCATTACACTTTAGTTCGAACTTTAGAACTAGACTTGAGATTGGCTACAACTCAGCATTACACTTTAGTTCGAACTTAGAACTAGACTTGAGACTGACATGCTTTAGTTTAAACTTAGAACTAGACTTAAGACTTTAGTTGCAACTCAGCATTACACTTTAGTTCTAAGAGAGAACTAGACTCAAGACTTTAGTTGCAACTCAACATTACACTTTAGTTCTAGACTCAAGACTTTAGTTCTAACATAGAACTAGACTCAAGACTTTAGTTACAACTCAACATTACACTTTAGTTATAACATAGAAATGGACTCAAGACTTTAGTTACAACTCTTGACAAGGCAATTTGAAATTCTCTTCATGGTGGATAATGTTTACACGTGCCAACACACTAGATCAATACAATTACATCATTTGCAATATTAGGAATATCGTTTGTTTCTAGCTCACAGGAATTTTACATTCAACCTAACTTTTTATAGATACCTTGACTTTTTCTCATGGATCACAAGGTTTGACTAGGCTCACAGAGGTTGTATGTTCCCCCTGACTTTTGCACTAGTCTTTCTATGATCATAGAGGTTGTACATTCCCCCTGACTTTTGCAATAGACTGTCTATGCTCACAGAGGTTGTATGTTCCCCCTGACTCTTGCATTAGACTCACATAACATCTCGTTCATCTTGAATTTTAGTTTGACTCATAGAGGTTGTCTGTTCCCCCTGGCTTTTTTCAATACCTCACAAGACTGGTTGATTCTCCAAATCTCCCTAACTAGCCTCAAGGTGGCCCATATGGCCTCTCATTGGAGAATGAATGTCGATGCTTCCAAATTTAACACTCCCTCTCAGTGAGGGATTCATTCTCAACCACACCAAGCTTGCCTCTCATCTGCACAAACTATCTCAAGGTCAGAGGCTTGGTCAGGAATCAGCTACTTGCTCGCTCGTGGCTATGTACTGTAACTTTACAGTTTTTCTCTGGACCAAGTCTCGGATGTAGTGGTACCTCATGTCAATATGTTTTGACCTGTCATTAAATACAAGGTTCTCTGTCAATTTTATGCACCTTTGATTATCACAATGAACCACCGTCGTCTTGAGCTTGTCACCAAACAACCCAGAAAATTTTTTCTGAGCCATACTGCTTCCTTGCTAGCATCACTTGCTGCAATGTACTCAGCCTCTGTTGTACTCTGTGCAATGGATCCCTGCTTTCAGCTTGACCAAGAGATCATAGCAGATCCTAAACTGAAGTAGTATCTAGAAGTACTCTTCCGATCCACTGGGCTTCCTGCCCAGTTAGCAGCTGCATACCCATGCAAAAATAAGCCACCACTGGATGTATATCTCAGACCATAAGTAATGGTCCCTCAGAGATATATCAAGATGTGATTTGTTGCCACCCAGTGTATCTGTCTCGGTTCAATCATGAACTGACTCATTGCAATCACTGCATAGCATATATCTGGCCTAGTGTGGATCATGTACATCAATGATCCAATCAATTGCCTATACATGGTGGGATCCACCAAATCTAAACCTGTATCAGAATCATGCAACTTCTTCAGGTTGGTAACCATCGGAGTAGACATGGATTTACAATCCATCATACCAAACCTCTTTAGTACATCCACTGTGTATTTTCCTTGTGTCGGAAATATCTCTCCCTGTCTTTGCCACACTTCCAATCCTAGGAAGTAATGCATCAAGCCTAAGTCTTTCATCTCGAATTCTGAGGTTAGCTCCCTCTTACACCAGGCTATTAGCCCTTCAATTCATATTAGAAAGAGATCATCAACATACAGGATTAGTATAACAGGTTGGTTACCTCTTACCTTGAATTATAGATTTGCATCAGCGTCACTTTTTTGAAAGGCTAGGCTTTTAAGAAAGCCATCAATCGTGTCATACCAAACTCTGGGAGACTGCTTAAGACCATACAAGGCCTTCCTTAGCTTGCATACATGAGTGCCTTTGTTATGCAGTATGAAACCATCTGGTTGTTCCACAAAGACCTCATGTTCAATCTTTCCATTCAAGAATGTTGTTTTTACATCCATCTGATGTAGTTTCCAACCAAGTACGAAATCTAAAGAAATAATAGCTCGAATGGAGATATACCTGGCTATAGGAGAAAAAGTCTCTTCGTAGTCGATTCCTTCTTTCCGAGTGAAGCCTCTGGCTACAAATATTGCTTTGAACTTTTCCACACTTCCATCAGCTACATGTTTGATCTTATAGATCCATTTGGAAGAAACCATTGATTTGTCTTTTGGCCTTGGCACAATGTCCCAAACATTTTTCTTTATAATAGACCTGTATTCCTCAAGAATGGAATCCTTCCATACTTGTAATTTATCTTCTTCTTCAAATGAAGAAGGTTTGACATCATTAATCCTTATCATCAGTGCAACACAACCTCCAAACCTATGAGGCCTCTTCCTTTCCCTGAAAGTTCCTTTGGGAGCAACTATCCTTTCTGCTTCCTGCACTATTTCTTTAAGCCACACTGGCTTCCTTTTGGCTGGAGGTTCTTCAAGAGTTCTTTCTAACACTTCAGTGGGTTCTAGGGGCTCATTACTTGGCCCTTCACGAGGTTCCTCCCTTTGATCATATGACTCTTCATTTTCAGAAGAGGGTCAAGTTGGCTGAACTGCTTCTGAATCCTGCTGAAGCTCTCTGGATTTCTTAAATGCAGCTTCCTCATGGAAAGTCACATATCTTCTTACCTCTATTTGCCTTTGACATGGTACATAAATCTTTTAAGCTTTGGAGTTCTCATTATATGCCACAAAAACCCCTTTCTTGCCTGAGGGTTCCATCTTTGTCCTCTTTTCCTTAGGGACATAAATATACACAAGACATCCAAATATTCTTAGATGCCCTACTTCAGGTTTGATCCCTGAGAAGACTTCTTCATGAGTCTTTTCCTTCAAAATATCATGTGGACACCTATTCTGAATATACATAGCAGTGGAGGTAGCTTCTACCCATAAATAATTTGGCAGATCCTGGTCAAACATCATTGCTTTCGTTGTCTCACAAATAGTCTTGTTTTTCCTCTCAGCAACACCATTTTGCTGAGGGTTGTATGGCATAGTCAACTGTCTCTTGATTCCTGCTGACTTGCAGAAATCCTCAAACTGAAGAGATTCAAACTCTCCTCCATTGTCTATTCTAAGGATTTTGATGTGTTCCCCTGTCTACTTTTCAATAAAGGATTTATACTCTTTGAGTTTATCAAATGTGTCACTTTTAGCTTTAAGAAAATATATCCAACATTTTATTGAGTAATCATCAATAAAAATTACATAATACAAACAACCACTGAGTGAGGGAGATGGCATGGGACCACATACATCAGAATGAACCAGATCTAAGATGCCTTGAGCTCTATTATCACTACTAGGAAATGCTTTCTTTATATTTTTACCTAGCATGCATCCCTTACAAATTTCATTTTTACTAAGAGAAATAGAGGGCATGCCACATACCATGTTTTGTAGATCTGGAAGAGATTTGTAATGAAGATGTCCAAGTCTTATGTGCCACAACTCGCTGGAGCTACTCGCATCATGATCCAATGCCTGAATTCACTTTCCTAGCACGACGTACATTCCTCCACTACAGGTTCCAATGGGTTATGGTGTACTTAAGTGGCTACCTTTAGCCCATAGTAGTGCTTTCATGTACTTGAAGATCACCCAATATCCCTTGTCCTCATGGGTTGCAACTGATAGTAGATTCTTCTTGAGCCCTGGAACATATAATACTTCATCAACATGAAGTCTAGCCCCATATTCCAATATGAAGGAGATAGAGCCTACTCCCTCTATATTGTAACATTTTTCATCCCCAAGCTTGACCTTCTCTACAAAAGATTTTGTCTCGAAATCTGAAAGGATCTCCTTGTACCCTGTCATGTGCTTTGATGTACCACTGTCTACTAACCAAGTTTTCAACCCTGTGGAAACTGAGTTGGATAAAGCAGAAACCAAATAATATTCTTTTCTATTTTCTTTCTCATTAGAAGGACTTTTCCGATTTCTTTTGGATTCGTCATCCTCAACAGTTGACGCATGATGTTTCCCTTTCCTAGGATATTTCTTTCTAAACCAACAATCTTTAGCAAAATTACCCAACTTATTACAACTAAAGAATTTAATCTTAGATGTATCAATATTCTTTCCTTTGAATGTACCTTTGATGTTTGGCTTCCATTGAGAGCTTTTCTAGAAAGTGCCTTTCTTCTTTCCCTTGAATATTGATGCTAAAGCGGAGTGCTCTTCTTTCGTTGGCTCACTCCTGGTAGCTGTGTGACTCTCCTCCTGGAGGCAATCACGCCATAACCTCTCAAATGTGGGCTGAATCTATCTCCCACTTACACTGCATAAGAAGGTCTCCCATGAAGAAGGAAGACCATAAAAAATGGCCTGCACTAAATCATCATCGTCCACTGTCACCCCTGTGATAGAAAAATGATATCTGATCTGAGATATCCTGGAACAGAAAGATGTCATTGATTCACCTTTCTCCATATTCAAATACTTAAGCTTGTGCGTAAGTGTCCTCTTCTAACTTGGAGCCCATTTCTCATACAGATTCACCAAGGTATCCATGCAGTCCTTGGCAGTCATCAACGACGTCATTGCAGGCATTATACTTTCTTTGACTGAGTCAAAGATGATTCACTTGGCCTTTTCTTGAATCTTCCTGAAAGCCATTCTTCCTACATTATTCATTGGTTCCTCCACCACTGTGGTCACATACTACTCAAGATCATGCTCTTGCAAAATATTTGTTATACAAAGCTTCTACACATTAAAGTTGGTAGCTCCTTCGAGCCTTATTTTTCCCTGACTGAAATGGAGGATGCCATGGTCCTCACACTTGAAACTTAATCAAGCTTGCTTGGATCTGTGTGTACCTGCTGCTGCACTTCAACACGTTTAACACACCCTAAGCTCTGATACCATGTTAAATTATGAGCTTGATTTTTTATGCGGATTAATTCTTTTATTTTCTTCAATACTTTGATTTCAGCTTAATACACTTCAACAATTTCAAATCATAATCGAATAGAAATAATTATGTAGATAAGTAAACATGCATATCAACAACACATATACCCTGGGGAAACCCTGTACAGGGAGAAAAACCCTAGCAAACAATATTCCTTTATTGCATTAATAATGTAATATCTCTTACAAATATCCACCATGAATGTACTTCTCTCAAAGAGCTTGCCAAGATGACTCTAACCTGATAAAGACTTACAAGACCCTGTTGAAATACACCTTTGATATGCTGCCTCTTTATCGCTGATGTGCTCCTCTATTACTTCACCCTCAACCTGCATATGAAAACTCTCTTTCAAAATTGTGTTGCAATACTGTATTGCAAAATTGTGTTAAAGAGAGGATTCAACCTCTTCTTATATAGGTTGAAGAGGGGTAGAGGAGAGGCTCGAAATAGTAACCTGATTGCATGCTTTAGTCATAACTCAGCTTCATACTTTAGTTCAAACTTAGAACTAGACTTGAGATTGGTTACAACTCAACATTACACTTTAGTTCGAACTTTAGAATTAGACTTGAGATTGGTTACAACTCATCATTACACTTTAGTTCGAACTTAGGACTAGACTTGAGACTGACATGCTTTAGTTCGAACTTAGAACTAGAATTAAGACTTTAGTTGCAACTCAACATTACACTTTAGTTCTAAGATATAACTAGACTCAAGACTTTAGTTGCAAGTCAACATTACACTTTAGTTCTAGACTCAAGACTTTAGTTGCAACTCAACATTACTAAAATAGAACTAGACTCAAGACTTTAGTTGCAACTCAACATTACACTTTAGTTCTAACAT
>JZKD02S2291765.1:109361-126122 GCA_000966675.3 Picea glauca
TTGTTTCTAGCTCATAGGAATTTTACATTCAACCTAACTTTTGCTAGATACCTTGACTTTTTCTCATGGCTCACAAGGTTTGAATAGGCTCACAGAGGTTGTATGTTCCCCCTGAATTTTGCACTAGTCTGTCTATGCTCACAGAGGTTGTACGTTCCCCCTGACTTTTGCACTAGACTTTCTATGCTCACAGAGGTTGTACGTTCCCCCTGACTTTTGCATTAGAATGACATAGCATCTCATTCATCCTGACTTTTGGCTTGACTCATAGAGGTTTTCCACTCCCCCTGGCTTTTTTCAATACCTCACAAGACTGGTTGATTCTCCAAATCTCCCTAGCTAGCCTCAGGGTGGTCCATATGGCCTCTCATTGGAGAATGACTGTTGATGCTGCCAAATTTAACAGTATCGACATCGAGATCCCATGGAAAAAGGGAGGATCATGGAAATGATGGGAATTCAAGAAGCATGAGAAGGTTCCATCATTCTCTAAGGTAGTCGACTAGAACAACTCATGCAATCTAAGGGTCAGGGAGAAACCCAAGTGTGTCTCCTGTTCGGAGGAAAAGAAGAAGGCATGAGGCTGACATCTTGGAAGGTGAACTCAGGAAAATCAAGCCATCTACTTTCAATGGTGAGCACAGGTAAGGAGAAGAGGCATAGGCTTGGCTTTTGGAAATGAAGAAACATTTCTAGCTGCATGATTACCCATCCCGAGTAGAAGCTAGAATTTCCACCTACCACCTACAAGGAAAGGAATCCATGTGGTGTGATCAGCTTAAGCAATCCAAGAACCTTGATGAGAAGACGATATCATGGAGGCAGTTCAAAGGATATTTCCAAGAGAAATATTTGTCCGAGAATTACTATGAGAGAAATATGAAAGAATTCTTTGAACTCAATTTTGGAGCCATAACAATGGAAGAATATGAGAAACAGTTCTTTGAATTTTTGAAGTATGTTGATTTCATCAAGGATGAAAAGGTTAAAATATAAAGGTTTCTAATTGGGTTTCCCTCTTTCTATAGTGATAAGATTCACTATGATAACCCCAAGACCTTGGAGGAAACCATAAGGAGAGCAAGGAACCTTTATGAGAAAAGCAAAGGAAGGCCAATGTCCCAAAAGACTTGGAATGGCAAGATGAAAGGGAAAAAGGATCAAAGGAAGAAAGGTTTTAAAACATCCTTTTTCAGAAATAAATCCCAAGAAAATTAACAAGGTCATACAACCCAAAATTATCAAAAGGATGTAGATTCATTTGGTAAAATTCCAAGGAAACAACCTATTCAATGTTGGGGATGTGAGGGGAATCACTTATATAGGGATTTCACTCACAAAGGAGAAATAATGAGGACTATCCACAACATTCAAGAGGATGAAATAGTGGAAGACATGGGAGGAAGCATGCCAAGGATTTATGCAGCCTTGGACAACAAATGGGTAGAATATCAATCCCCCATGATCGAAGTGGAAGGTAAGATTGATAACCATCCCATAACAATTTTAATCGATTCTGGAGCTAGCCATAGTTACATAAATTCTAACATTGTTGAAATATTTCACTTGCAAAGAAGTAAGCATAATAAATCTTGGTTAGTTCAGTTAGCCACGGGGGCTAAGAGAAAGATCCATGAGTTGGTTAAATATTGTCAAATAAACTGAATGGACTCAACACAAAGGTAGATGTAAACATGATACCATTGGGTTCATATGACTTCCTAATTGGAATAGATTGGTTGGAAAAAAATCATGATGTCCTGGACTATTACAACAAGACAATCACATGTCTTGATGAGAAAGTGAAGCAAGGCAAGATTCAAGGCATTCCAAGAGCTGTAGTGGTTAGAGAGATTTCAAATATGCAGTTGAAGAAGATCTTCAGGAAGGGATGTCAGATGTTTGCAGCCCATACAGAGGAGGCAGCCAAAGACAGAGTGGAAAGCATTATAGACCATCTAGTATTGAGGGAATTTGAATATGTTTTTAGAGAAATTCTTGGTTTTCCACCCAAGAGAGACATTGATTTCTCTATTGATTTAGTGCCAGAAGTTGCCCCAATGTCTAAGACACCTTACATAATGGGAACACCAGAATTAAAAGAGTTACATATGCAACTTGAAGAACTCTTGAAGAAGGGATATATACGCCCAAGTGTCACCTTGGGGATCCCCGGTTCTTTTTGTAAAGAAGAAGGATGGAACCTTAAGGTTTTGTATTGATTTCAGGAAACTTAATAAGGTTACCATAAATAATAAGTATCATTTGCCAAGAATTGATGATTTGTTTGATCATTTGAAAGTTGCAAGAATATTTTCAAAGATTGACTTGAGATCGAGCTATCATCAAGTAAGGATAAAGGAAGAAGACATCACCAAGACAACATTTAGAAAAAGATATGGGCATTATGAATTCATGATAGTGTCCTTTGGGTTATTGAATACCCCAACAGGTTTTATGTGTCTAATGAATGGAGTGTTTAGGGAATACCTGGAAAAATGTGTGATTGTGTTCCTAGATGTTATCCTCATCTACTATAAATCAGAAGAGGAACACGAGATTCATTTAAGAATGGTATTGCAAATTTTAAGAAAGCATAGATTGTATGCTAAGCTAAGTGCATTTTTTTATCAAAATAAGATTCACTACTTGGGGCATATAATATCAGCAATGGGGATAGAAGTTGATCCTAAGAATATAGAGGCCATTAGAGGATGGTCAGCACCAAAGAACGTGGCAGAGTTCATATAATTCACGGGTCTTGCTGATTATTACCGAAGATTCATAAAAGGATTTTCAAAGATTGTGAGTCCAATCACTTATTTGCAAATGAAGGGAGTGAAATTTGAATGGACTTCCAAGTGTGAAGAGAGTTTTAAATAGTTGAAGGGAATATTGATAAGTGCGCCAATACTGAATATTGCAGATCCAAATGAAGATTTTGTTGTGTTCAGTAATGCATGCAAGGAAGGACTCAATGGAGTTCTCGGTCAAAGGGACCATGTGTTATGCTATGAGTCCAGAAAATTAAAAGAGCATGAGAAGAATTACGCTACACATGACTTGGAGTTAGAAGTGATTACACATGCATTGAAAATGTGGAGGCATTACCTTATGGGTAATAAATTCGAGCTAAGGACATATCGCTATGGTATTGAGCATTTGTTTGGACAACCAAAACTAAATGCTAGGAAAACTTGATGGCTGGAATTTCTGAGTGAACATGACTTTGAAATTAAGCATATAAAGGGAAAGGAAAATCAAGTGGTTGATGCACTGAGCATGAGATCTCATGAAGTACATATTGCAGCCATTAGTGTGTACATGACAAATATGAAAGACATAATTGTTGCAACAACAAATTCAGATTAGAATTATTTAAAAATAAAAGAGACATTACAGCAAGGTAACTTTCAACAGAAAATTAATTATTATGAGCTGAAAGAGGATGGAATTATCATGTACAAAGGTAGTGTGTATGTGCCAAATTTCAAGGAGCTGAAAAATGTAGCGCTGAAGGATATGCATAATGTTCCATATGCAGGGCACCCAGGATATCAGAAGACAATTGCTGCAGTGAGAAACCAATATTTTTTGCCAGGAATGAAGAAAGAAGTGGCTAATTACATAGCCATATGTCTAGACTGCCAAAAGGTAAAGACAAAGCATAAACACCCAACAGGTTTTCTAGAGCCATTGTACATTTTGGAATGGAAGTGGAAAGTAGTTACAGTTGATTTTATTACTAAGATGCCCATAACAATGAAGCAGCATGATTCCATCATGGTGGTGGTGGATAAATTGACTAAATTCACGCCTTTTATTCTAGTACAGAATACACACAAGGAAGCAAACATTGCATATATTTATATGAAAGAAGTTGTTAGGATACATGGAGTGCCTAAGGCAATAGTTTCAAACAGAGATCCAAAGTTTACTTCCACTTTTTGTAAGGGTTTGTTCAAGGGATTTGGAACAAATTTAAATTTTAGTACAACATATCATCTAGATTTAGATGGGAAAACATGAAGGACTAACAAGATAATTGAGGACATGCTTAGAATGTACATGATGGATCATCCATTAAAGTGGGAAGATTACATCCATTTAGTAATTTACCTACACTAATGGGCATCATGCTTCATTGAAAATGAGTCCATTTAAAGCATTGTATGGCAGAAAATGTAACACACCAGTGAGTTGGGATAATCTAGCAAACAAAGCAGTTGTTGGGCCAAAATTGTTAAAGGAAATGGAATATCAGATGGACAAGATAAAGCGGAATTTGAAGGCTTCTCAGGATAGGCATAAAAATTATGCAGATAGGAGCATATTTTTCAAATATTTTAAAGTGGGAGAACGTGTGTTCTTAAAAGTAAAGGAAAAGATAAGTTCGATAAGATTAGGAAGCTTCCTGAAGTTGGCAGCAAGATATTGTGATCCTTTTGAAATATTATAAAATATAGGTCTAGTTTCATACATGTTAGCTTTCTCTACATCCATAAGAGTGCATAATATATTTCATGTGTCATTGTTAAATAAATATGTGCATGATTCTAACTGTTGGATTACTGAGAAGGGGGGTGAATTGGTAATAGAGAAATTTAATCATTTTTAATCATATAATGAAAGTGTTATATCAATGTAGCATTATCATCCAATATTTTCAGAGTAAATAAACAATGAAAAAATGAACAATCATACACATACACAATACACCTGTGTTTTTACGTGGAAACCCAAAGTGAGAGAAAACCACATAATGATTTTTCTTATATGTCTTGAAGAATTACATTTATTGGAAGCACCAACTTCCTTTGTTTTCCAAATACAACTGGAAGGAGGCTCCAACCCCCTAGTTTCTCAAGATACAACCTGAGGGAATCTCCAACTCCCCAATTCTCTCGCTACAACCAGAAGGAGGCTACAACCTCCTATGTTCTCTGGCTACAACTGGAAGGTGGCTACAACCACTTGTCCTTGCCCCGTCCAACCACCCTGACGTATAAGTAGAATGATGGGACCACTGTCACACTATCATTGTGAGATATATTGTTGTAAACCTGTACCAATCAACCTACACCAAACTACTTGTACCAATAACCTGAACCATTCATCAACCATGCATCAACCTGTACCTCAACCTGTAATCAACCTATACCATAAACAAGTGAATCAACCATGCACCAACATTTAACTCAACCTCAACCAAAATCCCTCATCAATTTCATCATCCAAATATGATTTGTAACTCTGTAATAGACCTAGTGTATATGATCACATACCTGCAAACCTTCCTTAACTTTAACCACAAGAGACTAGCATTTTCATCAAACTTTACTTTAGTCTCACATGATTAGTTTTGGATTAGTCAATAACCCTAAATTGAAATAATCATAACTATGTGATCTAGGTGGATATCGGTGGCCACCCACCTTTTCCAGCTGGCTCAAAACAACTTTCTCACAAGTTTCATACTTTACTATTTTTAGTAGTTTTTTGGGTCATGAACTTTCGGAGTCGTTTTGAGGCCCTAAACGACGTTTTTTTCATTATAAAATTTTCTGCAATTGTTGTATTCCTCGAATATATCTTTCCAATGGGCTATCATATGCCTAAAACAGAGATCCTATGCAAAAGTTACAACCCCGGGAAGTTGATGTACTGACTTACCCAAACGGGGCCCACGTGACTTTTGGCACTTCATCTCCTAGGGTTAGGTTTTTGGATGTTTAGGGTTTTTGAAACTCCTGTTTATTGTAAAAAATCCTTGAAAGCCTCATTTTAATCATATTCTTTTGAATGAGCACAACCGTCACATCTCTTCTCAGAGATAAGCTGCCACCATTCCAACAAGATTGTTTTCCGCTTCATTTTACAATTTCAGCTTATTTCCTTATTGAATAGAAAACTAGTTTTACTATATCTTTGTTATTCTGTGTTAAGCATCTAGTAATAATCTGTATTCATTTCGTTCTACTCATAAAATCTGGATCAGTGGTATCAGATCGGTCTTCTCCTTGTCGTCTTAATGCATGTCCCCAACGAGGTCAGAGTACAAAGAGTTAGGTCTCGAGCTTGTTTCTCTTGAGGAAAAAAGATCTCACACACCCAAGCGACCTCTCATGGAAGGAGAAAAGAAAGATGACAGGACAGGAGGTCCTTTCAAACTATTGATTGAGGAAGCCCTCACACAACAGAGGAACGAGATGATGGATAATTTTGCGCAAATCCTTCGGCGACTACCAACAGGCGGCACATCTTCTTCGAGCAGAGGCACCGCCCCCTTCAAGGTACAAATAAACTTTGATATTCCTATATTTGAAGGTCAGATAGATGCATATGTTGTAGACAAGTGCTTGAATATACTAGAAGGGTATTTTTTTTCCGTAACTTTTCGAATAGAGAAAAGATTACTTTTCCACTCCCCAAAGTCGTTCCCCATGTCAAAGATTGGTGGGAAACTTTCTGTGAGAAAAAGGAAACAGAGGAACCCTCATTATTTACAGTCATGGCCACTTGGAAATCCTTTAGGGGTGCTATTAAGGAACAATACTACCTTGTCGGAAGTTATGACAACTTGTATACCAAATGGACCACACTGTGACAAGAAAGAGACCAAGAAATGCCAGATTTCACAAATATCTTCCATACCTTGCGCACCAAGCTGGGTATCAAAGATTCGGAGTGACATCTGGTGCTCTGCATAGATACATCCATACCGAAATGGAATTTCTGGACATCTCATCCTTGGGCGTGGCCTACCAATATGCTGTCAAAATCGAGCAGAAGCTCAAACAAAAGACGCGACAATTTGGGTTGGGGAACCCCTCACAACAAAATCCAGGAAAGGGCGACCCCAACCCACAAAACAAAGGATAGAGAAAATATGGATAGTATCAGGACAACCAGTCCAAGCCGCAAGCAAAGAAGGACATCGAAAAGACAAAGAAAGATACCGGGAGGTGGTGCGACTTCCATAAGATCCCTTGGCATAACACTGTTGATTGTCTCTCAAAGCAGACGTTGGTGGCCGAAGTGAAAGCCTTTGAATCAGATACGGGTTTTGACTCTGAGTCAGAACTAGAAAGGGGAAGATAGATCATTGACGTGGAACCTAGTGCCATTGTTGCTACCACCAAGCTCCATCATGGTGAACCAGACGAGCCAGAAGAAGGAGAGTGCCTCTTCCATTCACAGATGTGGGTAAAAGGCACCCTGCTACACTTCATCGTTGATAGTGGTAGCCAGAAGAACCTCATCTCAGCAGAGTTCATCAAGCGGTTTTCCCTGCCGACAACGCCGCACCCACAACCCTAAACCATTGGATGGATCCACCAAGGAAGTGATCTCTGCGTCAGCCAACAGTGTCGACTGTCGTACAACATCAAGCCCTTCAAAGATGAGGTATTGTGTGATGTTTCTCCTCTCGAATTTTGTGATGTTCTTTTGGGCCAACCTTATTTATGGAAACATCATGTTGTATATGAGTCTAGGCCTCGTAGTGTTATTATTACTTTGAACAGGAAATTGTACAAGATACCCGAGGCTGTCCCACCTAGTGTTATTTCCTTGATCTCTTCTAAGCAATGCAGGAAGGTCATCTCTCAGACGGGGAAGTTTGTCTTCTTCGTGATTCTCTCTCAGAATGAGAGAAAAATCATAGCCACATCCAGGGTCTCTACGACCGACCTCTCCACACAGTAGAATCAAGTAGATAAGGTTGTGGAAGAACACTCGGATATCTTCTCCTCACCTACCAGGGTACCTCTGCACTGCCAGTTCAAGAACCCCATCGATCTGACCCCCGGTGCATTGTTGCCTAATGGGCGAGTCTATTTACGCTCTCTATTAGAGAATGAGGAGATCAAGCAACAGATCCAAGAATTTCTCCACAAGGGGCACATCTGTCCCATCTCATCACCTTGTGGGATCCCAATCGTGTTGGTATAGAAGAAAGATGGAACCTGATGACTTTGCATTGATTATTGGGCTCTAAATAAAATCACAATCAGAAACTGGTACTCGATTCCCCGAATCAACGAACTCCTTGATCGACTCATGGGGTCCAAATACTTCAGTAATATTGATCTGAAGTTTGGCTACCACCAGGTCCCGATAGAACAGACTGATGTATGGAAGACCGCCTTCAAGTCAAAGGAATGCCTTTTTGAATGGTTGGTCATGCCCTTTGGTCTGACAAATGCTCCAGCCACTTTCATGAGGATGATGGGCGATATCCTGTGACCATTCACCAATAATTTTGTAGTGGTGTATCTGGATGACATTCTCATTTACAGCAAGACTTGGGCCAAACACTTGTAGCATATTTAGCAGGTTCTGCACACCCTGCGGCAGCACAAGCTATACACCAACTTGGAAAAATGCTCCTTTGGCATGGACAGGGTCCATTACCTAGGCTACATCATTGATCAACATGACGTACATGTGGATCCAGCCAAGATCCAAGTCATTCGTGACTGGCCAGCCCCAACCACACTCACTGAGCTTCGGAGCTTCTTGGGCCTTGCCAATTTCTTCTGCAGTTTTGTGTTGGGATTCTCCCATATTGCAGGGGCCCTCAGCCAAATAACCAGGGGTGGTGGTAAGGTAAAATTTGCATGGGTCTAGTCCCAACAATAATCGTTCAATGATTTGAAGCAACGCTTATGCTTAGCCCTAGTACTTTCACTACCAGACCTGCAACAACCCTTTGATATTGAGATTGATGCTTCATACTATGTTGTGGGTGTCTTTCTCACGCAGCACGACCACCCTGTGGCCTATCATAGTGAAAAACTATCAGATGATGTCCGTAAGTAACCTAATTACAACAAAGAAATGTACTCCATTGTGCAAGCCTACCGCCAATGGAGACATTACATTATTTGGAGGGAGACAGTCATCCACATTGATCATAAGCCACTATAGTTCATGCAAACACAAGGAAAATTGCAGAATGACCGCCATAAAAAATAGTCCACATACTTGTTGCAATTCCACCTCAACATCAAGTATAAAACAGGAAGCACCAACCGCGTCAATGATTACCTTAGTAGACCACCAGTCGTGACACTTACCATAGTGCTAGACTCCTACGGCCATGAGACCTCTGGATGGCCCCAAATCTATGAGACAGACCCGAACTTCGCCACCACCTACCAAATGTTGGGTGCAAAGGAAGTTGTCGATAATTTCCATCTTCAGGATGGGTTATTGTGTCGACTGGGCTATATATGTGTTCCATCAAGTGAGCGAACGAAGTTGATCTTGGAATCCCACTACAATCGGGTGGCAGGACACTTCGGTGTTGAAAAGACAGTGGAAATTCCACAAAAACATTTCTACTGGTTGAAACTTCAATAGGACATCAACAAGTATATCAGGTCTTGCACTACCTGCGCTATTGCCAAACCAGCCACTAAGAAACAGGGCATGTACACCCCTCTTCCTACTCCTGACAGGCCATGGGAATCCATCGCAATGGACTACATGTTGGGCCTCCCATCCACCAAGCGGGGAAATGACTATGTTATTGTGGTTGTTGATCGCTTTTATAAGATGGCGATTTTGGTTGCTTGCAAGAAGAGCATCATAGCAGAAGCCACTGCCAAGCTCTTCTTTGAACGGGTCTGGGTACATTTTGGAATCCCACAAACCATTGTCTCAGATCGGGACAGTTGATTTCTCAACACATTCTGGTCGAGCCTTTGGTCACTGCTAGACACCAAGCTCACCAAATCCACGGCCTTCCACCCCCAGACAGATGGCCAAACTGAGGTCATAAATCGAATGATCATGCATATCTTGCGCATGTATAATTCCAAGAACCCTTTCACATGGGATGAGAGTCTTCCCTATGTCCAACATAGCTACAAACGATCCTTGCATAGCTCAACCAACCACAACCCCTTTCATGTGGGGTTGGGATTCCAACCATTGGGTCCCATAGATGTTGCACTTCCCCTTGCGGTCACCTAGACCGACTCCTCTCCTGCTCCAACTGAAGCTGACAAAGCCACCCAGTTCATTGAGAGGATCCAACACATCCACCAATAGGGTCAGGATATCCTACATAAGTCCAATGACAAGTACAAGCAACGCCATGATTAACATCGGGTTCCACATAAGTTTCAGGTGGGCGACAAAGTTTGGTTGCACTTGCAAAAAGAACGCCTTACAAGACCCCATCGGAAGCTTTGCCCACTCCATTATGGGCCATACACTATCACCAAGGCTATGGGGGATAATGCTTTTGCACTCAACATTCCTCCTTTCCTTGGCCTACACCCAGTGTTCAACGTGGACCTCCTTCGGCCTTATTTCCCACCATTATTGTACACCTCAGACGTAGCAGAACAACTGAAACCAATAGAGGTCAACCCCGACCGCATACAACATGCATCCAATGATCATATTGTGGACACATATATGAAGGGAACTCGACAACAAAGGATCCATCTTTATCGAGTCGTCAAAGCAGGGCAGCTCTTGCACCAAGGCAAGTGGCTCACCCAAGGCCAAATTCAACAGAAATTTTCTCATCTGATGGGGGAACTCAATGAAATGGAGACCATTGCTTCCTAAGGATGGAGGATTGATCCAGTTTGATATCGATGGCCACCCACCTCTTCCAGCTGGCTCAAAATATCTTTCTCGCAATTTTTATAATTTACTATTTTTAGCAGTTTTTCGGGTCCTGAACTTCCAGAGTCGTTTTGAGGCCCTAAACGATGTTTTTGGGGTATGTTGCAGTTGAAAATTTTCATCATATAGATCTTTTTTGTGCAACTGTTGTATTCCTCGGATAGATATTTCCAATGGGCTATCATATGCCTAAAATGAAGATTATATGCAAAAGTTACGACCCCGAGAAGTTGATGTACTGACTTATCCAAATGAGGCCCACGTGACTTTTGGCACTTCATCTCCTAGGGTTAGGTTTTTGGATGATTAGGGTTTTCGAAACTCCTGTTTATTGTAAAAAGTCCTTGAGAGCCTCATTGTAATCATCTTTTTTCGAATGAGCAAAGTTGTCACATCTCTTCTCAAAGATAAGCCGCCACCATTCCAACAAGCTTGTTTTCCGCTGCATTTTACAGTTTCAGCTTATTTCCTTATTGAATAGAAAACCAATTTTACTGTATCTTTGTTATTCTATGTTAAGCATCTGGTAATAATTTGTAGTCATTTTGTTCTGCTCATAAAATCTGGATCACTATGTACCTATAATGAATAAAGATATGAAAATAGTACACAATGTTCTTCAGTGTGTTTTATGCAATTCCTCTAGGTGTCACTACTTGGAACCTCTCAGAAAAGGAGTTATAGCAAAAATGGCATTCCTTGTTGAATTATGGATTATTCCAGAGAGCGGACTTGTAGAGTGTTCCCCACATGGACTATTTGTTGTATGGATCTGGAAAGCATACACAGAATACTACAGACTATACTATAACCAACACATTTTGTCTTCCTAAATTTGGATCTGTTATGAATAAGTTATGATGTTTTTACCCGAAACACATGTTTTAGACTAGTTTCAGGACTAGCCACAAACCCTATTTTCCACGGATTCTAACTCCAAAAATAAAACGACCCACAAGCTGAAATTCGTACCATAAATACTTGGATATGTTTCCTCAATGGCCTCACAATTTCACAGTCTAAATCATTCTAGAAAAAATGTTATTGCAAAAATGGTGAGATGACCTGTAAATAACAAACCTTAGAAAGCATCATCAAAAGAATTTATCCTCCCTTGAATTTCGGCCTTCTTTACTTCACCTTCCCTCTGAAATTCGGCTTATATATCCTTTGGTTACCTCAGTCACCTGTAGATATTCAATATGCTCAAGTGTGATTGAAATGAGAGAGTCTTGCCTCTTATTTATACTTTCATGTAACTTCCTTAGAAGCATCTTCTAAACCACTTTGTCCACATAGCCACTTTGTCCACATAGTCACCTATGTCCAACTTTTCCCAATTTTCCACTTGTCCATATATCCAATAGCCACTTTCCTACTTTAACCATTTTCCTCATTTTAGGGTTAACCTTATTATAACCACTTTCCATAATTAGAAAGTTCTCCATTTACTTTATTATCTAAATAATCCTCCTTTACTTTGTCACTTCACTTTATTAGTTAAATAATCCTCTTTGACTTTGTCACTTCACTTTATTATTTAAATAATCATTTTTGACTTTGTCACTTCACTTTATTATTTAAATAATTTCTTCTTTGCAAGAACTTTGACCTCTTTGACCTTTTTGGAGCTTCAAGCCAACAAATGAGAGTCCTCCAACTTCGTAAGGCCATAACTCTCAAACCATGAGGAGTTATGTGAAGTTCCACATACCACAAGAAATGGCATGACATGTACTATCGATCTAGAATAGTCTTACCTACAAATGTATCAAAATGCATACCATTATACATCAAATAAAATTGGGTCCATTACCCAAACCTCTATTCTACCAGAATTCTCTACCAAACTTTCTTCAAGGGTTGACATCAATGAAAACCAACTCAATTAATCAACAATCTCCCCCTTTGGAATTGATGGCAACACTCTGATGCAATACTAAAAATAATATCACTCATGCTCCCCCTGGAACCATGACTGCATATCTGTGACTAATGATCTCCCTGGAAATGCCTTTATCCTCTGCGTCTGATAAATCTCTCCCCCTTTGTCATCAATGGCAAAGGTATCTTTCCATTCAAGTCTTCTCCCCCTAACTGACTCTTCTAATCTCCCAACCTGAATTGTCCTCTTTCTGGTGCTTCCTCGTGTACATATAAGACATATAAGATAAGCATTCAAAAGCATTCATTTTATAGTAGAAATAACTCTGAGTCTTTGGTGAAGATACTCAAAGGATTCCTGTGGAAGCGGTTTTGTAAAGATGTCTGCCACTTGCTCTTTTGTGCCCACATATTCAACTCTGATGTTCTTTTCTGCAACCTGTTCTCATAGAAAGTGATACTTTATTGGAATGTGATTCGTCTTGGAGTGCATCACTAGGTTCTTTGAGATACCAATGGCACTTGTATTATCACAATAGATTGGAATGGGCTCATCATACTCAACCTGTATATCTGTGAGAGTTTTTTTCATCCATAGAACCTGTGTACAACATGTTGTTGCTGCAATATACTCTGCCTCGGTTGTAGATAAAGATATTGATGATTGTTTCTTTCTTATCCATGATACTAAACACTCACCCAAGTAGAACATTGCTCCATTGTTTCTTCGTCAGTCATCAATGCAACCTGCCCAATCTGCATCTATGTAGGCAATAAGTGATAGAACCTTTCCTTTTGGATACCATAATCCAAACTGTTTTGTTCCTTTGAGATATCTGAAAATCCTCTTCACTACTAATACATGCAATTCCTTTGGTTCTGCTTGAAATCGTGCCACCTATCCAACTGCTTGCATTACATCTGTTTTGGATGTTGTCACATATAGTAGGCTACCAATCATTGACTTGTATTGCCTCTAATATGTAGACTTTGAATCATCATCTTTTCTCAATATGCAATTGGTTTGCATGGGAGTGATAACTGGTTTCCAATCTTCCATTCCGAACCTCTTTAGCATTTCTCTGATATACTTGGTTTGAGAAATAAAAATTCCTTGGTTGCTTTGACATATCTGAAGACCCAGAAAGAAGGATAGTTCTCCAAGTAATGACATTTCAAATTCATTTTGCATGTCTTTTGCAAATTTCTGGCTTAACCTGTCATCAATACTTCCAAAAATAATATCATCAACATAAACTTCAATTACTAAAATACTGTCTTGAGTTACCTTGATGTAGAGGCTGTTTTCTGCACTTCCTTTTCTGAACCCTGCCTATTGTAGATATTTATCTAGTCCAGAGTACCATGCTCTAGGAGCTTGTTTTAGACCATACAAGGCCTTATTTAATTTACACACATAATCTATGTTCTCCGACAACTGAAATCCTTCTGGTTGTTCAATGTAGACTTCTTCTTCAAGTTCCCCATTCAGAAAAGTTGATTTTACGTCCATCTGATACACTTTAATATTTTTGGAGCATGCATAATCTAAAAGCAATCTGATTGCTTCCATTCTGGAAACTGGGCAAATGTCTTTTCAAAGTTGATTCCTTCAACCTGTGCATATCATTTACATACCAATCTAGCTTTGTTCCTTGTAACCTATCCATATTCATTTAATTTATTCCTGTATACCCACTTTGTGTCGATCACATTCTTATCCTTTGGTCTTAGAACCAATTGCCAAGTGTCATTTTTCTCTATTTGATCCAGTTCTTCATCCACGACCTTATTCATCCTTGTTGGCCTCTTCAAAACAGGTTGGTTCAATCGTAGATGAGAGTGCTAGGTGTGTTTTTTCTAGTGAACAGATTCTCCTTCTAGTCTCAACTCCTGCATCTTCGTTTTCGATAATCTGATCTGAAGAATGATTCTTTTGTACTTGTCTGCTAGGTGTCTTTGGAGGCACTTATTGAACTTGCTCTTCTACTTCTGTCGGATCCTCTTCATTTTCCCCTTCTACTTATTTTTCATCTTCTACTTCTTCTTCGTAAAGCTATTTCATTGATTCATTTTCTTCTTTCTTTAATTCTTGTCTACCTATTTCATCAATTGTTACGTTGATTCTTTCCACAACTTTGTTCAATATCAGGTTGTAACACTTTTATTCTTTCCTTGTACTTGAGTAACCAACAAATACTCATTTTTCCACACGAGAGTCCAACTTTCCCATTCTTCCATCTTCTCTTTTGATGTGGCATTTGCTTCCAAAAACTATGAAGTGCTTCCCATTTGTTGGTCTTCCTTTCCATAGCTCGTAGAGATTTTTGTCAGTGTTGTTTCTGAGCATTTCTCTGTTTTGAATGTGAACTATTGTATGCACTGCCTGTGTCCAAAATATATCTATCAATTTGGAATCCATTAGCATTGTTCGAGCTATTTCCTGTACTGTCATGTTCTTCTTTCAACAACTCCATTTTGTTGAGGTGTCCTAGAAACAAAGAATTGTCTTTTTATTCCATGCATGTTGTAGTAGTCCATAAATTCCTTTGAAGTGAACTCTCCTCCATTATCAGATCTCAAGCATTTTATTTTTGAATCCATTTCATTTTCAACCATTTCCTTGTAGACCTTGAAGTTTTCAAAATCTTCTGACTTATTCTTGAGAAAGAAAACTATAGTCATTATTGTATAATCATCAACTAATAACATAAGTATTTATCACCTTTTAAGCCCTTTGTTGTAGTTGGTCCAACTAGATCAGTATGCACAATTTCTAGTGGTCTTGTCATTGAATATTATTTTGATTTAAACCTGGACTTTGTTTGCTTTCCTTGTTGACAATGCTTGCATAAAGTGTTGGTTGGTTTCTTGATCTGGGGCATTTATCTAATTGCTTCCATTTTGATGACTTTGACAAGGTTATCAAAATGTATGTGACCCATTCTTCTATTCCATAACCAAGTTTCATCTTCCTTTCTTAGGCAACACTTTTCATTTCCAATTTCACTTAATACATATATGTTGCTTGAAGTTCTCGTAGTTGTTGCAATCAATTTTCCTGAACCTTATTTTCTTATCTCACACTTTGGTGAATCAAAAGTAACTTTATAACCTTGGTCACACATTTGACTCACACTTAGAAGATTATGTTTCATATCTTCTACTAGTAGAAAATTTTCTTCCTTGGTATTCTTGTTCCCAATTCTGACTGTGCATTTTCCAATGATTTTAGTTAAATCATCATTTACAAAGGAGACTGATCCATATCTTTCATTTCTTAATGTAAGAAACTTGTCTCTATCACCTGTCATGTGTTTTGAACATCCACTGTCAACATACCAACCGTGTTTCTTATGCTTAGCTTGTAGAGTGAGTGTGCATTATTCATTGTTATATTGATTCTGCTTTCTTATCCATGTCCTTTTCTGAGGTTCTTGTCTGTGACTGTTTTTGTTCTGTTGTGTTTCTCTAGGAGGGACTGTCATTCTTCAATCTTTGGCCATGTGTCCAAAGTTGTTACATTTGTAGCATTCCAATTCAGTGCTCAAAGATTCAAACCTATTGTAACTTTCTCTTTGTGTTTCACTAGGCCATCTTAGATAACCCTTTTGTGTATGACTTTCAAATTTGTTTATGTTCCTATTGTTAGCTCTGCAATTCATATATTTATGTCCAAAATTATTACATGCATAACATAAGCCAAAAAAGATAGTTTGATACCTAGGAGTTGAATATATTCTGAAAGGAGGTACTCTTATGAATCCTTCTTCTTCCTAAGGCCTATCTATTTCTGTCGGTCGTTGATTCTGAAATCTGAATCTTCTTCGTGGAGGAGTGTCCCTGTAATTTTCTTTGTAGACCTTCCTAACCCCTTTGATTGTTTTTGCATAGATTTTTGGATATGTTTCTTGTTCTATTTTTTTGGAGCTTGATCTATTTTATTTCTGATTTTATCCAAATCTAGACTTGTCATGATGAGGTTTTTGACTGCTGATAATGTCATTCAAAACTTTTGAGTTGTTCTGCATATTTTTTTTTTGAAGTTCATTTCTTAATGTGACAATTTTTTCTTCCAAATTTCCAATGATCATGTCTCTTCCTTCTAGCTCTTCTTTGAGTGCTTCTTCAATTCTTTTATCTTCTTCAATTTGAACCTTCAAATTTGTGATCATTTGTTCTAGTTCCTAAGTGTCTTCTTTCTTGTCTAGTTTCGCTTGTAGTTTCTTG
>JZKD02S2291765.1:126172-140298 GCA_000966675.3 Picea glauca
TCTTTCTTGTCTAGTTTCGCTTGTAGTTTCTTGTTTTTCTTCTTTTCTCTTCTGATAACTTCTATGGCACACAACAATTCTTCTCGGTAGTCAACTTCTGCCTCTTCATATTCTTATTCGACCTCTTCATATTCTTCTTTGACCTCTTCATATTATTCTTCGGAGTCTTCTTTATCAGAGTCTTCTACTGCAATGAATATAACTTTTTTTGTCTCACTGTCACTGACTTCATCTTCATCTTATGATAAGATGTCTTCTTTGGTGCATAATCTTTTCTTGAAAACTTTCTTTGTGGTTATTTTTCCTTTATATGTTTGTTTTCTAGTTGAGTAACCTTCATCATTTCTCTTTTTCTTATGAGGAAATTTGTTAACAAAATGACCAATACCATCATAATTAAAACAAATCAAGGGAAGATTACCTCTATACTTGTCATTGGTTCCCTTGTTCAATCTTCCAACAAATTTGGCCACTTCTTCATCATCTTCTGAGACATCATTGTTGCTTCTATGTTCTTTTTCCTTTTTCTTTCCCTTTTGTTTTGACCTTTTGGATGCTTTCAAGGTTGCTTCTTTTATATATGGATTTCCCTGTTTAGTTCTCATTTCATATGCTGTGAATATTCTGTGTAGTTCACCCATGCTTATTGAGTTTAGATCTGCTCTTTCTTCTAGTGTTGATATCTTAGGGTCAAATCTCATAGGAAGATATCTTAGTACCTTTTGAACAATTACAGATTCTTTGATTTCTTCTCCCAATCCCAAGATTGCATTTATTGTTTCATCGACTCGTAAAAAGTAAGTTGCAATGTTCTCATCTTCCTTCATCTTTAGTTGTTCAAACTGACCTTTGTAAGTTTGAAGCTTTGTTGCTTTGACTTTTGAATCTCCTTCATAAATATTTCAAATTTTGTCCCAAATCTCTTTAGCGGATTTACAATCTGTAACTTTGGTGAATATAGATTCTCCAAGACCATTCAAAAGTGCATTTGTGGATTTGGAATTATTCTGACTGCATTTCACTACTTTTTCATTTATCGACGGAACTAATGGTGTTGTGTATCCATCTACAATTGATTTCCAAATTTCAAATCCCTGTGCCTGTAGATATGTCTTCATCCTTATGCTCCAAAATGCATACTTATGTCCATCAAACTGTGGTATTCCATTTTTATACATGTTGTTTCTCTCCATGATCTACCTTTCAGTGGCTAAACTGATTTCTGAAGGAACCTTATCTAATACCAATTGTTGGATTACTGAGAGGGAGGTGAATCAATAATAGAGCAATCTAATCCTTTTTAACCATATAATGCAAGTGTTATATCAATGTATCATTAGCATCCAATATTTGTAGAGTAAATAAACAATGAACAAATGAACAATCATACACATACAAAATACACCAGTGTTTTTATGTGGAAATCCAAAGTGGGAGAAAACCACATAATGTTTTTTCTTATATTTCTTGAAGAACTACATTCATTGGAAGCACCAACTTCCTTTGTTTTCCAGCTGCAACTGGAAGGAGGCTCCAACCCCCTAGTTTCTCAGGCTAGAACCTGAGGGAAGATCCAACTCCCCAATTCTGTGGCTACAACCAGAAGGAGGCTACAACCCCCTATGTTATTGAGCTACAACCGGAAGGTGGCTACAACCACCTGTCCTTTCCTCGTCCAACTGCCTTGACATATAAGTAGAATGATGAAACCATTTGTCACACTATCACTGTGAGATATATTTCTGTAAACCTGTACCAATCAACCTGCACCAAACAACATGTACCAATAACCTGAACCATGCATCAAACATGCATCAACCTGTACCTCAACCTGTAATCAACCTCTACCATAAATAAGTGCATCAACCATGCACCAACCTGTACCTCAACCTCAACCAAAATCCCTCATCAATTTCATCATACAAATATGATTTGTAACTCTGTAATAGACTTGGTGTATATGATCACATCCCTACAAACCTTCCTTAACTTTAACCACAAGAGACTAGCATTTTCATCAAACTTTACTTTAGTCTCACGTGACTAGTTTTGGATTAGTCAACAACCCTAACTTGAAATAATCATAACTATGTACTTGTAATGAATAAATATCTAAAAATAGTACACAATGTTCTTCAGTGTACTTTATGCAATTACTCCAAGTGTCACTACTTGGAACCTCTCAGAAAATGAGTTATAGCAAAAATGGCATACCTTATTGAATTATGGCTTATTCTAGAGAGTGAACTTGTAGAGCGTTCCCTACATGGAATATTTGTTGTATGGATCTGAAAAGTTTACACATAATACTAAATACTGTACTCTAACCAACACATTTTGTCTTATTGAATTTGGATCTGTTATGAAGAAGTTATGATGTTTTTACCTGAAACACTTGTTTTATACTAGTTTCAGGACTAGCCACAAACCCTGTTTTCCACGGAGTGTAACTCCAAATATACAACGACCCACAAGCTTAAATTCATATCACAGATACTTGTATATGTTTCCTCAATGGCCTCCCAATTTCACAGTCTGAATCATTATAGAAAAAACGTTTTTGCGAAAATGGTGAGATGACTTGTAAATAACATATCTTAGAAAGCATCATCAAAAGAATTTATTGTCCCTTGAATTTAGCCTTATTTACTTCACCTTCCCTCTAAAATTCGGCTTATATATCTTTTGGTTACCTCAGTCACCTATAGATATTCAATATGCTCAAGTGTTATTGAAATGAGAGAGCCTTGCCTCTTATTTATACTTTCATGTAGCTTCCTTAGAAGCATCTTCTAGATCACTTTGTTCACATAGCCACTTTGTCCACATAGTCACCTATGTCCAACTTTGCCCAATTTTCCACTTGTCCATATATTCAATAGCCACTTGACTACTTAACCCATTTTCCTCATTTTAGGGTTAACCTTCTTATAACCACTTTCCATAATTAGAAAGTTCTCCATTTACTTTATTATTTAAATAATCCTCCTTTACTTTGTCACTTCACCTTATTATTTAAATAATCCTCTTTGACTTTGTCACTTCAATTTATTATTTAAATAATTTCTTCTTTGCAATCACTTTGACTTCTTTGACCTTTTGGGGATTCAAGCCAACAGATGAGGGTCCTCCAACTTCGTAAGGCCATAACTCTCAAACCGTGAAGAGTTATGTGACATTGCACATACCACTAGAAATGGCATGACATGTACTATCCATATAGAATAGTTTTACCTACATATATATCAAAACTCATACCATTATACATCAAAAAAACATAGGTCCATTACCCAAACCTTTGTGCTACTGAAATTCACTACCAGACTTTCTTCAAGGGATGACATCAATGACAGGCAACCCAATTAATCAACACTAACCACATAATTGATTGGAATGTGATCCATGTGGAGCACTGATCTGATAATAGAAGGCTGACTTGTTATGCTATGCAAGCACCCCTACTTCATTAAAATAAACTTTACAGAACCTTGCTTCATGTGTTAGAATATGCAAAATAAACTTATGTGTTAAGTTCATATATCTTCTTGTAAATGCTTATGTGTGAGAAAATGTTCTTTTAAATGGTTATATATGTACTTGCGATAAATACACAGCAACACAATTTGCAGCAAACAAACCATAAAACTCAGAACAATCACAACATGATAAAGGAGTTCACCCCCCTCCGGGCTACATCTCCTTGAGCCTCCATGAATGGACTTGGCTCTCTGGGATTAATTTTTCAAAAGTTATTTTACAAGTTTCTTCTCAACTCCAATGGAAAAAAAGACTACACCATTGAGATCATAACACATAAAAACCCCAAAAATGACTAATACAACTCTGAAAACGGATCATGGCTCATCCGGGCTTGACCTCCTCTACATGTGGCCATAAGCTTCCCTGAGATTCTCTTTGGAAACAACACCTGTAAAAGTCCTCAACAGCCTCTGAAAACTGTCTCGATGTTTTCAGAGCATATCGATTAGCCAAAAATGATTATTCAATCACAGAAAACAAATATAGACTCACCAAACCATGTCCTCCATCAAAGAGGGCTTGAAGTTCCCTGGAGCTTCCTGAAACTTGAATGGTGAAAAACTTGCAGAAGAGATCTTCAAATGGCCATGAAAATGGCACCAATGGATCCATCACGTCCAAAAACCCCTGGCTGGGCTTTTACAGCACCTCAAACGGCCAAACGATGAAGAAGTTAGGCCTCCTCCATTTTCCTTCTTCAAGCTTTGCTGGAACTGGTTCTACAAAATGCACCTCTATGTGCATGAACCTGGAACACGCTCCAAAACGCGTGTTTAAACCCAACAACGAGTGGTTTCGAATAACCGTGCAAACTGTAGGATGGTTAGGGCACCTCCAGCCCCCAACCGCCTAGCTCTCGGGCATATGCAGTCCTCCATACGACCGGCGTAAAGCGCTAACACCTACGGCAAATCAAAATATGACACATTGCGATTGTTGTACAACCATTGAAACCAATTTTAAAACCGAGCGCAATGGTTTTAAAACATAATACAACTGTGGGTTAATACAATTTTAAAACGCGCGCAAAAAGGTGGTTAGAACCGCAATCATAACCACATTAAAACAACCCCCCCGCGTAATGGTCATATGGTATTACAAATGTCCATGGGCCATCCATTATAAATGTAACATATATGGTCATATGTTAATCCTTGCGTGCCAACCATTACACCCCGCGCAATATGTATGGTCATATGCAATAAACAATGCAACCGTGGGCCGGGGCTAAGCGTCGGCCCGACCCCCCGCCAACATAACAATAAAGTAAACTTAAATATATTTAAAGCCACATACTTATCAAGTAACAATGTGTGGCCCATTGGCCGAGCGGTCGATGCGAAGGCATAGGTGGATGAGAGGTTCGGGGGTCGAACCCCATGGCCCCCCATAAACTTTTAACAAACAACCATATGAACCAAAAAATGAGGGACACGTGGCGCCCTCCGATTGGGCCACGTGTCCTCATACCATTTGCCCAAAATCTAACACGTGTCACAATCCAATTCGTCGGAAACCAACCATTAAATGTGTGCCATGTCATCGCCACACGTGTTTCTGACGTCAACTGACACACAGGATGATGACGTCATCATGTGCCACGTGTCACCCTTCCAGTGGTGACACGTGTCACCTCAAGATTGGCCAAACCGTACGCTGAAAAGTCCAAAAATGCATGACACGTGTCATGCCATGGAGCTGCCACGTGTCCTGTACAGACCTACCACGTTTCCTATACGGACTGTATGGACCTTCCACGTGTCTTGTACGGACTGTACAGACAGGTACAGTCAGCATCAAATTTTTGCCTGTTTGGCTCGGCGAACAGATCACAATATCTTCTCCATACGGACTTCGTTTTCGAAAGTAAATATACCGTCGGAATCAAGAAGATGATACGGACTCAATGGCATTGTTTTCATCGCATTCTGAGCACTTTGAAAATTGAGCAAATTTTTGCCCCCTGGTCCATATTTTGATCACACCTTCCCACTGAAAGGCTTTTGGACCCACAAAATCTTATCTGTCTACTTTCAAGTCATATCAAAATCTTTTCGACAATCACCTGAATACTCTGACATGCCGTGCACTGCAACTGACTATGTCCCTCAACAACTGCTTTCTGGCTGCTGCTAACCCACTACTCTCTCTGTGCTTGGAAGACTTCCAACCTTCCCACTGAGAATCAAGTCCCTCTTTCGAACTCTTTGGCGTCAACAAAATTAGCTCTCCAATGGCTGCAAAAACCTTCCTGCGACATCTTGTCACAAGCCAAGAAAACCATCAATCTTGAAAATAAATCATACAAGACTGAAAAAATGATGCCAACAAAATCTTTTGTTCTTCAAACAAACTGTCGCATCTCGTACTTTGTCAAAGCACATGGCGTTTTCAAAATCAACTTTCAAGTCAATAAACACCATTGACTAATCACAAGTCGAACAACATGATCGACACAACATAGTCGTCAGAAAATCATCAACACCAGTCGAGACTCATTTCAATCTTCCCAAACTGACAAGTCGACAAACATGATACACAGTCATGTCACAATCATGAATCACTCATGATGAACCATCACCAGGTTCACTGCTTACACATACATAAAAACAAATTCATGTTCATGACTCTTCAACTCTCCTTCTAGTGCAAACATAAGTACAACCCCAAAACATATGGGTACTTAAGAGTTGAATACAAAAAAAAATATAAATGGCTGCAACTTATCATGCTTCCCATAAATGCACACATAACACTGAAAAGTGCATTTACAATCAGACAAATGCAAGTGTTACTTTCTTAAGAAATACAACCATTTCTTACCAAGCCAACTCAATGGTGACTTTTTCTGTTGGACATCGTCCTCTTGTGAATCATCCCGACTCACATCGATGATGGAATCTCCACTTCCATTCTTGCCAATCTTCTTATCCAACTGCTTCTGAGGCTGTGGACGAATAGTTGGATGCAACGTCCAACATTGGTCAACAAGATAACCCCGCTTCTGACAATGAGTGCAAATTTTTTGCATCCTCCTTTCACGTTCTCTTTGCTTAGAAAGTTTCCTGAAAGTGACCAACCTTTTCCAATACTTTGAAACATGATGGTTAAACAAACCACAATATGTACAAGGATTCTTTCTTCCAAATTTATCATGCTTAACATAATCAAATGCAACTGAATGATAAGCAGAAATATACCTTGAACATTCACCTTTATCGCCTTTGTGAGGAGGTGAAGCTGAAGAGTTACAAGCTCTCCTTTGAAGACCATCAATAGTGTTTTTGTCCTCATCACTATGACAACTACATTTGCATTCATCTTGAACACAAGCCTTGCATGCTGAAGGGATCGAACTTTCAATAAAAGTTCTTGAACTTTCACCTTTAAAGCCTTGTTGAGGAGGTGAACTCGAAACAAAACTTATACTTGGAACTTTTTCCCTTGTCTCCTTGACTTTGGAATTTGCTCCATCTTGTCGTTCATATCCAATACCACAATACCTAGGTCTTTCTTCAACAACAATAGGCTCAACAATGCCTTGTGCATAATTACCCAAACCTTTACCTTCATAGCCCATTCTTAACAACAACTTGGACCCTATTCCTCTTGTGTGACTCTCAAAACCACCAAAACATTCATCTTTAGAGGAATTAGAAGATAAACTAACACTGCATACCTTATGTTCATGCATGTACTTGGTAAGGGTTTCTTAGAAGATAAACTAACACTGCATACCTTATGTTCATGCATGTACTTGGTAAGGGTTTCCTTTGCCTCATGGAGTTGATTCTCCATCTCATGCAACCTTTGCAAAAGCTGGTCTTTCTCCTGCTTCATGGCCATCAACTGCTCTTCAAGGTCAATGTTATTATCATGCATCTCTTTCATCAAATATTTTATAGTTACCAACTCTTTTTTAGATAATGAAAATGTATGAGAACTATCAATGCTTGAAGCTTCTGCCATCCTTGCAAGATATCAAACTTCAATACAACAACTTTGCACAAAAAAACCAATAGCTAAATCTCAAGCTATCAATGGCAAACACATGAGCGAAACAAACTTATGCTCTGATACCACCTAATCCGATAATAGAAGGTTGACTTGTTATGCTATGCAAGAACCCCTACTTCATTAAAATAAACTTTACAGGACCTTGCTTCATGTGTTAGAATATGCAAAATAAACTTATGTGTTAAGTTCATATATCTTCTTGTAAATGCTTATGTGTGAGAAAATGTTCTTTTAAATGGTTATATATATACTTGCGATAAATACACAGCAACACAATTTGCAGCAAACAAACCATCAAACTCAGAACAATCACAACATGATAAAGGAGTTCACCCCCCTCCGGGCTACATCTCCTTGAGCCTCCATGAATGGACTTGGATCTCTGGGATTAATTTGTCAAAAGTTCTTTTACACACTGTTTCTCAACTCCAATGGAAAAACAGACTGCACCATTGAGATCAGAACACATAAAAACCCCAAAAATGACTAATACAACTCTGAAAACGGATCATGGCTCATCCGGGCATGACCTCCTCTACATGTGGCCATAAGCTTCCCTGAGCTTCTCTTTGGAAAAAACACATGTAAAAGTCCTCAACAACCTCTGAAACCTATCCCAATGTGTTCAGAGCATATCGATTAGCCAAAAATGATTATTCAATCACAGAAAACAAATATAGGCTCACCAAACCATGTCCTCCATCAAAGAGGGCTTGAAGTTCCCTGGAGCTTCCTGAAACTTCAATGGTGAAAAACTTGCATAAGAAATCTTCAAATAGCTGTGACAACGGCACCAATGGATCCATCACGTCCAAAAACCCCTCTCTGGGCTTTTACGACACCTCAAACGGCCAAACGATGAAGAAGTTAGGCCTCCTCCATTTTCCTTCTTCAAGCTTTGCTGGAACTGGTTCTACAAAACGCACCTCTGTGTGCATGAACCTGGAACACGCTCCAAAACGTGTGTTTAAACCCAGCATCGAGCGGTTCTGAATAACCATGCAAACTGTAGGATGGTTAGGGCGCCTCCAGCCCCCAACCGCCTAGCTCTCGGGCATATGCAATCCTCCATACGACCGACGCAAAGGGCTAACACCTATGGCAAATAAAAGTATGACACATTGCGGTCATTGTACAATCGTTGAAACCAATTTTAAAACCACGTGCAATGGTTTTAAAACATAATACAACTGTGGGTTAATAAAATTTTAAAACGCGCGCAAAAAGGTGGTTAGAACCGCAATCATAACCACATTAAAACAACCCCCGCGTGCAATGGTCATATGGTATTACAAATGTCCACGGGCCATCCATTATAAATGTAACATATATGGTCATATGTTAATCCTTGCGTGCCAACCATTACACCCCGTGCAATATGTATGGTCATATGCAATAAACAATGCAACCGTGGGCCGGGGCTAAGCCCCGGCCCGACCCCCCACCAACATAACAATAAAGTAAACTTAAATATATTGAAAGCCACATACTTATCAAGTAACAATGTGTGGCCCATTGGTTGGGTGGTCGATGCGAAGGCGTAGGTGGATGAGAGGTCTGGGGGTCGAACCCCACGGCCCCCCATAAACTTTTAACAAACAACCATATGAACCAAAAGATACGGGACACGTGGCGCCCTCCGATTGGGCCACGTGTCCTCATACCATTTGCCCCAAATCTGACACATGTCACAATCCAATTCACCAGCAACCAACCATTAAACGTGTGCCATGTCATCGCCACACGTGCTGCTGACGTCAACCGACACGCAGGATGCTGACGTCATCATGTGCCACGTGTCACCCTTCTAGTGGTGACACGTGTCACCTCAGGATTGGCCAAACCGTACGCTGAAAAGTCCAAAAATGCATGACACGTGTCATGCCCTGGAGCCACCACATGTCCTGTACAGACCTGCCACGTGTCATGTACGGACTGTACGGATAGGTACAATCAGCATCAAATTTTTGCCTGTTTGGCTCGACAAATAGATCGCGATATCTTCTTCATACGGACTCCGTTTGCAAAAGTAAATATACCACTAGAATCAAGAAGATGAGACGGACGCAATGGCACCATTTTCATCGCATTCCGAGCACTTTGAAAATTGAGCAAATTTTTGCCCCCTGGTCTAGATTTTGATCAAGCATGAAAGGGATTTTTCGGTGGAACTAGTACACATCCTAGACTGGAAATTCAAATACCTAGGGAACAAAGCCATAGGGCTGGTAAAGGTTCAATGGACCTGCTACAGTAAAAAATATGATACATGGGAACATGAAGAAAACATGCAGGCAGAGTACCTGCAAAGATTTGATAGTTTTTAAGAAAACATAATGCAAGACTTCATTTTGAGCAACGAAAATTATGAAACCACATCTCATAGTCTTGGCCAACTGCGTTGGGGACCTTAATAAGAAAATGGCTCATTCCTTGGGTTAGCCTTGATAAACAGATGGTAAATACCTTGGTTTAAATATGATAAACGAATGATGCATTCCTTGGGTCAGTGAGTTGAGTGGAACAAGAGATTATGGTCAGAGTTGTTGCTGGAGTTGTTAAATTGCATAATTTTTATTTTATGTGATGTAAATTTGCATACATATAGATGTATATTGGTACAGAGTACACCGAGGATGACACACAATTGTAGGGGAGGGGGAATGTAACATCCCCACTATAATCCCCAGTTTAATTTATGCTTATGTAGATATAATATGTGTCTATGGCTAAGCAATGTAATATGTGAATTATATTTCCCGATTTATTAATAAAAATGTGATGCCAGCTACTAAGGGGACATGGAAAAGAGATGGGGGATGAATTAATCCACAAGAGAGTGGAGTGTCTGGGATAATGTCCAAGAGGGGTCCAAAGGAGGGGATATACGCATGTATATTTATTTAACCCATATTCCTAAATTTGTTATTTGTATATGAACCTTCCCATTTCTGATTGAGTGTTCCCTAAGCCAATCATTGAATACATGTACGAGGGTGGGTGTGAGTAGTCACATTCCAAAGTTATTGGGCACCTAGGAGTTGAGTACAATCATCTTGCGGAGGAGTGTGAGTCAAGAAAGGCAAGAAAAAGAGAGGACATTTGTATAGGTGGGGAACAATAATTGCTAGTTAGTCAAGTTTGTGCATGATAGCCAAGCAGGGGGGAGGAAACTGAGCTTGAATTTGATGCATCCATGGAGGGTGAATTCCAGATCAATATGGAGCATAATTGGAGTGAATTAGAGCTGGAAAATTGAAGAGACAAGTTGTCAGGCCTGAAGAGTGAACTCCTGTGTGAGTTGCACTAAAATAGCAAGTGGTTTTTTTTGGTTTGTTGATAGTTTTTCCTAGCAGCAATTTTTCCCTTGAGTTCCCAACTGAGAGATTCCAGTTGCCTGTGCCAGAGAGACCATGATAAATGAATGAGAGGCTTGAGGGACTGACATCAATGAAGGAGTACATTCCTTGGGTTGGATAAGTCAAGAGGAAGAGAATTGGTGGAAAAATCGAGATAGTTGTAGGAGACTATCAATTGGGTTAAGAGTGTTATGAGTTGTGAGTGGTCTGTGAATGACCACCCTATTTTTAAGATTGCTAGCCTTAGCTCAGGGGTGAGTGACTGTTGAGATTTGGAACAGTCAGTCTATGGTTGGGTGGAACGTTCATCCCAAGCAACTGGTTGCCCAACTATTGTGAAAAGATAAGTGTTTTATCTTGTTGTGTGTTAAATTATGTGTTTAATTATTGTGCATAAATTCTATGTATTTGAAAGCGATTTATTTGTTGTTGTACTGAGTTGTTTAGATGCATTTTTTTTTTATTAATAACATTTTGTAGATGATTCTATTTTTCTAGTTGAAGATAGTGGCTAAATCGGTTTTAATTCATAGTTGTAATGATCCAAGTGGATATTGGTGGCCACCAACCACCTATTTGAACTGGATCATCTTAATAGTTTTGAGTTCAACAAGTTTCTTTGTAATGATGACATTTCTTTGTAATTGTGGGTTATGCACTTTTGGGGCTATCCTGAAGCCCTAAACAACATCCAAGTGGATATCGTTGGCCACCCATCTATTCCAACTGGATTATTTTGGAATTTTTCATGTCAGTACTTATTTCTGTACTTCCAGGGTCGTTTTAGGGCCCTAAACAACATTCTTTTTGGCTTGCCATACTCAAACTATAGACAAATTCAACGTTTGATGGCACAATGTGTATTTCTCGCAAATACCTTTCCAACGGGCTATCACACATCTAAAACGAAGGTCATATGCAAAATTTACGACCTCGAGAAGTTGAGGTACCAACTTACCCATCGGGGCGCACATAACTTTTGGTGTTTCATCTCCTAGGGTTATTTTTTTGGATTTCTAGGGTTTTGGAATTGATGAGTAATGTTAGAAAGGCCTCTGGAGCCTCATTGTTATCATTCTACTCAAACAAATTCATGTAGCATCCACATCTCTTCTCAGAGATAACTACCACCATTCAAGCAAGTTGTTTTCAGTTCTACAGTTTTATAGTTTCATCCTATTTTTTTTATTCAATAGACTTTATTGTTCACTAGATATATGTTGTTGTTCTCCATATCTATGTGTTATTGTATTCAATATTTTATTCATTTCTTTACGCTCATAAATATGGATCAGTGGTATCAGAGCGGTCTACTCTTCAATTGTTTTTCTTTGTACACGTCCCCGATAAGATATAGGTACAAGAAGTTGGGACTCAAACTAGTCGATCCTTTGAAATATCGGTCGTGCTGAGCTCAACAACAACTCATGGGGGACGAGAAGAAAGGTGATGGAGAAGGAGATCCTTTTAAACTATTGCTTGAGGAATCCCTTGCACAACAAAGGAACGAAATGATGGACAACTTTGCACATATCCTTCGACGACTTCCCACATGAGACACATATTCATAAAGCGGTCGTGCAACCCCCTTCAAGGTACAAGTAAATTTTTATATTCCATTATTTGAAGGACTGATAGATGAAAATGATGTAGATAATTGGTTGAATCTACTCGAAGGGTATTTTTCGGTCCACAATTTTTCCGATAGAGAAAAGTTTACTTTTGAACTCCTCAAGTTCATCCCCCGTGTTAAGGACTAGTGGAATACTTACTCTGAGAAAAGGGCCACAGAGTAATCTGCAATATTTGTGGTAACCCCCACCTGAGATTCCTTCAGGGATGCCATTAAATAATAATACTACCATGTTGGAAGCTACGATGACCAGTACACAAGATGGATCACGTTGCGTCAGGAAAGGGACCAAACACTACCTTATTTCACCAATATTTTCCATACCATGCACACAAAATTGGGTATCAAAGACTCTGAATGACATATGGTGCTCAAATACCATGGTTGTCTGCATAAATACATTCAAACAAAAATGGAGTTTATGGACATCACATCATTAGGTGTGTCTTATAGATATGCTGCTAAGATCGAGCAGAAATTTAAGTAGAAGAGGAAAGAGTTTGGATCTGCAAACTCATCATAGATGAAGCAGTGTAAAGGCAGCCCCAACCCACAAAACAAGGGACAGAGCAAAGATGGTCACTCGCAAGATAAACAGTCCAAGCCACAACCCACGAAGGGTAATAAGAAGTCAAAGAATTCAGTAGAAATTTCTTCACCTGAAGGGGGTAGTCAACACAATGGAGACCATTGATTCCTAAGGGGGGAGGAATGATCTAGGTGGATATTGGTGGCCACCACCCACCTATTCCAACTAGCTCATCTTGACAGTTTTGAGTTCAACACGTTTCTCTGTAATGATGACATTTCTTTGTAAATATGGATTCTGCATTTTCAGGGCTATCTTGAATCCCTACATAGCATCCAGGTGGATATTTGTGGCCGCCAACCTATTCCAAATGGATTATTTTGGAATTTTTCATGTTAGTACATCTTTCTGTACTTCCAGGGCCGTTTTGGGTGCTAAACAATGTTTTTTTTTTTTTTTGGTTAGTCTTGCCACATTCAAACTGTAGACAGAATTAGAGTTTGATGACATAATGTGTATTTCTCGAAAATACCTTTCCAACGGGCTATCACATGCATAAAATATATGTGATATGAAAAATGTATGACCCCGGGAAGTTGAGGTACCAACTTACCCATCGGGGCCGACATAAATTTTGGTGTTTCATCTCCTAGGGTTAGGTTTTTGGATGTCTATGGTTTTGGAATTCATGAGTAATGTTAAAAATTCCTTTGGAGCCTCATTGTAATGATTTTTCTCTGACGAATGCACGTAACAAAGACATCTCTTCTCAGAGATAGCTACCACCATTCGAGCAAGTTGTTTTCAGTTCTGCAGTTTTACAGTTTCAACCTATTTTCTTTATTCAATAGAAGTTATTGTTCATTGGATATTTATTGTTGTTTTATGTATCTCTTTGTTATTGTATTCAATCTGTTATTCATTTTTTTCCACTCATAAATTTAGATCATGTAAGCTACATGAATTCAACTAATTATAAATGAATTAATTTATTTGTCCGTAAATTTTGTTTTTAAGAGTATTCTGCACCATAATTTCTTTCCCTCAA
>JZKD02S2291765.1:140451-155198 GCA_000966675.3 Picea glauca
TTCTACTAATTTATAATGGTTCCGCATTTTGGTAGTTTTTCTACATTTTTTCATGTCCCAAACTTTTGGGGTTGTTTTGAGGCCCTAAATGATGTTTTTTTTATGGGGAAGTGCCCAATATATGTCAAAGGAATGTATTGAATATATCATAATGTGTACTCGGATATACCTTTCCAACAGGGTACCAAGTGCCCCAAACAAAGATCATGTGCAAAAGTTGTACCCCTAGGAAGTTGACGTATCAACTAACAACATCAGGGCCCACAAACCTTTTGGATTCTCATATTTTGTGTTTATGGTTTTTTATGTTTAGGGTTTTCTCATTGATGCTTTATGTTAAAATTCCTTTTCGGCCTCTTTGTAACCAACCTTTTGCAAATAAGTGTAATCATCACATATCTCTCTTCAAAGATAAGCTACCACCATTCTAGCTAGCGTGTGTTCTTTGCATTTTACAATGTTTTGTATTTTAGACATCTTTAATAGAATCTGAGTTTAACTTTATTATTGTGTTTCTCACAATTTATCTATGTGTTCTCTTATTATATCTCCTCCTTCATGTCATTCTCAATATAATCCATATCAATGATATCATAGAAGTTTTCTCCTTGTTGTTCTTAGTACATGTCCCCGACAAGGTCATCATATAAAGAGTTGGGTCTAGAGCTTGTTTCTCTTGAGGAAAACCACTAGATCGTCCACCCAATAAACATACCATGGTGGAAGAAAACAGGGAAAATGGAGCAAGAGATATTATCAAATTTTTTCTTGAGGAATCCCTCATGTGATAGAGGAACGAGATGATGGATAAATTCGCTTAGATCTTTCGATGACTGCCAAAAAGAACGGAGGCACCTTCAACCAACAATCACTACGGAGGTGTGACGCCCTTTAATGTAAAAATTAACTTTGATATCCCTTTATTTGAAGGCCGGATAGACATCGACTCTTTGGAAAATTGGTTAAGTCTACTAGAGGGTTATTTCTCTGTCCAAATTTTTCCAACACTGAAAAAATTACCTTCATCTCCTTAAATCCCTTCCCCATGTCAGATATTGGTGGGAGACTTACTGTGAACAACATGTCAAAGATGATTCTGCAATTTTTAGGCTAGGAGCCACTTGGGAAGATTTTGTTTATTCCCTCAAGTAGAAATACTACCATGCTGGAAACTATGATGACTGATACACAACATGGGGAAATCTGCATCAAGAGGGGGACCAGATGGTGCTAGATCACACCAACATATTCCATACTTTGTGTATAAATATAGGTATTAAATAATATAAGTAGAACTTAGTCCTAAAGTACCACAATGGCCTTCATAGGTACATCCAAAAAAATATGGAGTTTTTGGCCATCTCCTCACTGGGAGATGCTTACTAATATGATGTCAATATCAAGAAAAAGTTCAAGAAAAAGAATAAGAAATATTTTAGTTCTGCAAACCCATTGTAGTAAAAGTACGGTAAATGTGGACCTAACTCCCAAAGAAAAGTATGGATAAAGGATGGTGAGCCCCAATACAACCATCCCAAGCCACAATTAAAAAAGGGTAGTGGGAAGTCGAAGGACACTAGAAAGTGGTGTGAGTTCCACAAAATCCCCTAGCACAACATTGATGAATTTCTCTCCAAACAATCATTGTTAGCTGAGACAAAATCCTCAGAGTTGGATGTTGACCCAAACTCTGGTTCAGAACTGAATAAAGGAAAATGGAATTGACATAGAACCTAGTGTTACCATCGCTATCACAAAATTCTAGCCAGATAAACTAGATGATCCTGAAGAAGGGTAGTTTCGCTTCCAATCACATATGTGGGTGAAGTGTACCCCCCTCCATTTAATTGTTGATAGTGGTAGATAGAATAACCTAATGTCAATTGAGGTCATCAAGAATTTGAATCTAACCGCAACATCGCATCCTCACCCATACACCATCGATTGGCTCGACTAGGGATGAGACATCCGTTGCATCCATCAATGATGCCTACACTATGACATCAAAGCCTTCAAAGATGATATATTGTGTGATGTTTCCCCCCTTAAATTTTGTGATGTTCTTTTAGGATAACCATATATATGGAAGTGTCATGTCATTTATGAATGTAGGCCCCGTAGTGTCATTATTACTTTGGGAGGTCAACTTTACAAGGTACCGGAGGAAATCCTAACTACTGCGTGTTAATGTTTAAGCCATTATTATAGTTCTTTAAATTTCAGTAGATAACAATAGCATAATGCAATATCACTGAGAAATACACAATCACAAGAGACACAACATTTATCCTGGGAAACCCTCTAGGGGAACAAAACCCAGCAAAACTTCCTTATTATAGATAGCCAATACAATGCCAAGAGATAACTTAAAATAATGCAAACGATCCTCTCCCAAAAGATGCTCTACTCTCTCTCCTTCTTCTTCAACTGCAGTTACAAAACTTGTCTCTCAATGAGCAAGTGAGGTCTGTGTCTAAGTGAGGCGCTAGCCTCCTTATTTATACAAAACTGGCATGTGTGAAGTGTCTCTTCACTGGCAAGGCCGACTTCTCCAATTGGGTGGTTATAACCACCTTTATTATATTTCGAGGCCTCTTAATATATTCTCGGGCCGACTTCTTCTTTTTTCTTTTACAATTACATTATAACCAATCCACAAAAGGGGATTTGGTCCTTATACAATAGCCAACATGATCAATCCACAATGGGGATTGATCCAATGAATAATATATCAAATAATAATAAGAATACACTATGCAGTTACATTATTTAAACACTCCCCCTTAACAAGAAGGGTATTCTTCAACATCATCATGTGAGAGAGAGAGGACAACATCATCAACAGCATCAAGTGGGTGAGAGGAAAACATCATCAATATCATCTTGGAACACTGACTGGCGTATCTATAAATCATCAGAAGTTTTCTTCATCGACAACATCATCATTCTCAAAGGAATGCAATCATCATCTACATCAATATCTATTAGTGTAAAACTGATACATCATCATCATCATCACAACACGAGGCCGGCTCATCATAATAATACTAGACTGGCTTTATGTCACAGCTATCAAGCCGGAAGCACAGTTCTAGTCTCATCTCATAGTCTTTCTTTACGTCACAACAATAAAGTTGGAAGCAAGATACTCGTCCTACTTTACGTCACAACAATCAAGCCGGAAGAAGGATACTAGACTGGCATTATGTCACAGCTATCCAGCCAGAAGCACAGTGCTAGTCTCATCTCATCGTCTTGCTTTATGTCACAGCTATCAAGCATGAAGCAAGATGCTCATCCTGCTTTACGTCACAACCATCAAGTCGGAAGCAAGATACTAGACTAGCTTTACGTCACAGCTATCCAGTCGGAAGCTCAGTGCTAGTCTCATCACATCATCTTTCTTTACGTCACAACCATCAAGTCTGAAGTAAGGTACTCATCCTGCTTTACGTCACAACCATCAGGTCAGAAGCAGGATACTAGACTAGATTTACGTCACAACTATCTAGCCGGAAGCACAGTACTAGTCACATCACATCATCTTTCTTTGAGTCACAACCATCAGGTCGGAAGCAAGAGATGTCTCATCACAACGACTACTCCCCCTTTCGAGGAAGGTCCTTTCGGACTATACCAATATTATCTCGAAAGTGCTCAAACTTTACATGAGATAGAGGCTTGGTCAACACATCAGCAACATGTTCATCTGTGCTAATGTACTGGAGAATTAAGGCTCCTCTCTGCACCATGTCATAGATGTAATGATATCGGATCTCTATATTCTTCGACCTGTCGTGGAATACAGGATTCTTTGTCATATTTATGCAACTCTGATTGTCACATAGGATCATGGTTTCTTTCATCTCTAAGTCAAATAGGTTGGTCAACAACTTTCAAAGCCATATAGCTTCGCAACCGGCAGAACATGCAACAATGTATTCTGGTTCCGCTATGCTGAGAGCAATGCTAGATTGCTTCCTACTCTGCCACGAGATCACGGTTGATCCCAAACTGAAAAAACATCTTGAAGTGCTTTTCCCATCAAAAACATTTCCTGCCCAATCTGCATCAGTATATCCACTCAATGTGAAATCATGATCTCCATCATAACTAAGACCACAATCTATTGTACCCTTAAGGTACCTCATCACATGTTTTACAACCACTAGGTGAACATGTCTGGGTTCTACTAGAAACTGACTCAAGGTGTTCATGGAAAAACAAATTTCTGGTCTGGTGTTCATCAGGTACATCAACGATCCAATAATTTGTCTGTACAGTGTGGCATCAATCAATTCTGACAAAGTATTGACCAACAGCTTCAGCTTCTCTTCCATGGGTGTATTCATGGACTTGCACTCCAACATGTTGAATCTCTTCAGAATTTCGACTGTATACTTCCCTTGGTTAAGGAAGATCCTTTGAGGACTTTGCCATACCTCAAGACCTAAGAAATAATGCATTAGGCCAAGGTCTTTCATTTCAAATTCTGAGGCAAGTCTCTTCTTACATTCAGTGATGAGATTTTCTTCTCCAGTTAAGAATAAGTCATTCACATATAGCAGTAATATTACTGGCTCATCATTCATGACCTTGAAGTAGAGGTTAGAGTCTTCTTTACTCTTGGTAAATCCTAATCTTGTCAAGAAGCTGTCTATACGGCCATACCAAGCTCTAGGAGCTTGCTTCAATCCGTATAAGTCTTTCTTCAATCTACAGACATGAGACTTCATGTTTTCAACTTCAAATCCTTGCGGTTGCTCTATATACACTTCCTCTTCTATGACACCATCTGTCTTTACGTCCATCTGGTGCAGCTTCCACTTCATCTTAGCTGCAAGAGCTATGATGGTTCTGATCGAAGTGTATCTGGCTACAGGAGTGAATGTCTCTCCATAGTCAATGCTTTCCTTTTGAGAAAAGCCACAAGCGACAAATATTTCTTTATACTTCTCAATACTTCCATCAAAAGCATGTTTTATTTTGAAGAGCCATTTGGAGAATACCACCTCTTTACTCTTCGGTCTAGGAACTATTTTCCATACATCATTCTTTATTATGGATTGGTATTCCTCTGTCATGGCATCTTCCCATTCTTTCATCTGAATGGCCTCTTTAAAGCAGGTAGGCTCCTTCTCTAGGAGGTCACACATCAAAGCCGTATAACTAGAGAATGGCTTTGGTCTTTTCACCTATCTTGTGGTTCCTTGGGGAACACCGTACTTCTCTCCATCTTGAATAATATCTCTAGCCCAAGCTGGCTTTATTTTATGGAGGATCGTCATCTGAGGAGGTTCTTGGACTTCTGATATATCATGGTCTTCTAGAATTTCCTCATCAGGGGAAGTTACGACTTCCCTCACTGGTTCTGCGACTCTTGGAACCTCCCTCATTGCAGTACTGGGGGATTACGAGTTCCTCTTCATATACTTCTTCAAGCTGGCATATTCTAGATTTATTGAGCGTTGAATCTTCATCAAATGTCACATCCCTGTTGATCTCAATGTGATGGTGACCTGGTATATAGATTATGAAGGCCTTGGAGACCTCACAGTATCCCACAAATATTCCCTTCTTTCCTGAAGGTTCCAGCTTGTTTCTCTTCTCTTTCAGTATGTGAATAAATACTGGGCAGCCAAATATTTTGAGATGGCTTACCTCTGGCTTCTTTCCGGTGAACATCTCTTCCGGGATATTGAGCCCAAGTGCACTATGAGATAATCAATTTTGCACATATACAGTTGCCATTACTGCTTCTTCCCATAAGCACATAGGAAGATCTTGATCATGGATCATAGTCTTCACAGCTTCCATTATCGTTCTATTCTTTCGTTCAACTACATCGTTTTGTTGGGGATTATAGGGAGTAGTGAGTTCCCTCTTGATCCCAACATCTTTGCAGAAGTTCACAAACTCTTTTGAGGTATATTCTCCTCCATTATCTAACTTGATTATTTTAATATTTCTTTCAGAAAGGTTCTCTATCAAGGCTTTGAATTCCTTGAACTTGTTGAACACTTCATCTTTAGATTTCAAAAAATATATCTAGGTTTTACGAGAATAATCATCAATAAATGATACATAATATACATACCCACTAATGGAGGACGATGGAACTGGGCCACACACATATGAATGAATGAGCTCTAGGATTCCTTCTGCTTTGTTGTCTCTCTTCGGAAAAGGGTTCTTGATGTTCTTCCCTTGTGCACATCCATTGCATACACCTTCATGGTCACCTTTGAGTTCGGGTAAACCTGTGACCGCTTTGCATATGTATGGTAGCACCTTGTAGTTGATGTGAGATAATATTATATGCCAAAGTTCACATGAGTTTTCAATGGCGTGGGTCATGGAAGCCTCTGAGTGACCCTTTAATTTATACAAGTCATTTTCTTCACTTCCAATGATGATTGCTTCATTTAAGGTTTCTCCTTTAGCCCACATAAGAAATTCTCCATCTATAAAGGCAACTCTGAAGCCTTTATTTTCTAAGGCTGAAATGGAGAGTAGGTTCTTAGTAAAACCTGGTACATATAGTACTTCCTTCATCTTCAATGAATTCCCTGAATTCAATTTGTGGTTTGATTCTCCCACTCCCTTGATGGAATATTGGTAATCATCTCCAAGTGTCACTTTCTGAGAAAAAAAAAATTCTGAGATACAAGAGAGAATGTTTCTTTCTCCCATCATGTGCTTGGATGCACCACTATCAATGAGCCAAGTGTCCTCTCCAGGTGTTACAGATCCTAAGAGGGCTGAGATTAAGACATGGTCTTTGATCTTCTCTCTTATCATCTCTGCGGGTGGCTCTTCATCTTTGACTACATGGGCATGGTGCCTCTTATGTTTTCTCTTGTATTCTTCTCATCTATATGGACAAAACTTCACAATATGTCCCATATTGTCACAATGATAGCATTGTACAGAGGAGTAGTCTGTTTCCTTTCGTTGTCCTTTCTTCTGAAATCTCCTTGGATGAGATTCTTTATGATTGAATTTGTTTGACTGTTGAGGATCTTTATGAGTCTCATTTTGGAAGTAGGGTTTATTCCTTCCTCCTTTGGTTTGAGTAGCTAGGGCTTGATCATCATCTCTTTCTAGTAATGCTTCACGATTCACTACTCTTGTTTCTTCTTGGATGCATTCTTCCCATAGACTATCAAACTTTAGTTTCTCCGTTATTGCACATATCGTTTGGATGAATGCATCCCAAAGTCTTGTGAGACCATTTAGGGCCGTCATTATGAGTTTTTCTTTGTCTATGGTATCTCCAATCGCTTCTAACTATTCTTTGAATTCTGATATTCTGGAGAAATATTCCTGAATTGTTTCTCCTTTCTACATCCTTGTATTTTTCAGTTGAGTTCTTAGATTCATCTTCTGGTTTATGTTCTTTCCTTCATACAGTCTAGTCAAGGCATCAAACATTTATCTTGGAGTCTTCTTAGATGACACATAAGGAATCAGGTGGTCTTTGATTGAATCTGCAATGATTCTTTTAGCCCTGATTGTGTCCTTTTGATGCTTGGCTTTTTCTGCAGCATCGTCAGGTTCCAGAATTTCTCCTTTGACAAATTTTTCTAGGTCATTCTCTTCAAGAACGAGTCCAATCCTATACTTCCAAGCACAAAAGTTTTCCACACCTTCCATCTTGTCAACAAGCTTAGTTCTTCCAGACATCTTTTACCTGGAGCTAGGAAAATGACCGAAAAATGAAAGTTCTCAAAATCAAAATCTGAACTTACCAGGAGGTGCAATTGGCTGAGGCGAGTATCTTGGTGTGTTTGGATATGAGAAAATCCAACTTTTTCTTCTCCAAACTTGATCTGTGGATTTCTGGATTAGTGCTTCTGGTTCTCTGGTACCTCTGGTACTCTGGTACTTCTGGTACTTCTGGTACACTGGTTTTCTGGTACTTCTGGTACTTTGTGAAACTAGGGTTTCACTTTCTGGGAGATCCAGCCATTGAAAAGGTGCGTTGAGAGTGCCAAAGTAATCCTTGGGGGAGGGTGCACTTTTCTAGATGGTTTTGGGGCTGAAAAGATTCACCATCAAAAAGCCCTAATTTGCATGTACGACAATAGTGACGTTTTTCACTCTTGTGAAAGATGCTCTCTTCAACTTGTCTCTGATACCATGTTAATGTTTAAGACATTATTATAGTTCTTTGCATTTCAATAGATAACAATAGCATAATGCAATATCAATGAGAAATACACAATCACAAGAGACACAACATTTATCCTGGGAAACCCTCTAGGGGAAGAAAACCCAACCAAACTTCCTTATTATAGATAGCCAATACAATGCCAAGAGATAAATTAAACTAATGCAGAAGATCCTCTCCCAAAATATGTCCCACTCTCTCTCCTTCTTCTTCAACTGCAGTTATGAAACTTGTCTCTCAATGTGCAAGTGAGGTGTGTGTCTAAGTGAGGCGCTACCCTCCTTATTTATACAAAACTGGCACCTGTGAAGTGTCTCTTCACTGGCAGGGCCAACTTCTCCAACTAGGTGGTTATAACCACCTTTATTATATTTCGGGGCCTCTTGATATATTATGGGGCTGACTTCTTCTTTTTCCTTTTACAATTACATTATGACCAATCCACAAAAGGGGATTTGGTCCTTATACAATAGCCGACATGATCAATCCACAATCGGGATTGATCCAATGAATAATATATCAAATAATAATAAGAATACACTTTGCAGCTACATTATTTTAGCACTGCGGTCTCTTTGATCTATGCAAAGAAGTGTAGAAAGGTGGTCTCTTAGACTAGGATATTTGTCCTCTTTATGGTCTGGTCGGAAGGTGAATGGAAGGTCATTTCAACCGCAAAAACCTATGTACAAGGAATCTCTACACACTAGGAAATGGTGTATAAGATGGTAGAAGAGCATAAAGACATATTTTCCTCGCCTATTGGGGTGCCTTTTCACTATCAGGTAAAGCACTCAATTGATTTAACCCCCAATGCTCTTCTGCTTAATGACCATGTATATAGGTGTTCTGTTATGGAGAATGAATAAATCAAATGCAAGATCCAAGAACTAATTTTGAATTGCCACATCAGACCAATCTCATCACCTTTTGGGAGCCCAATTGTTTTGGTATAGAAGAATGATAATACATGGTTACTTTGTATTGATTACATATCCATGAACAAGATCACAATAAAAAATTGATACCCAATCCCCCAGATTGATGATCTTCTCAATCAACTCAAGGGACCCAAATTTATTAGTAATATTGATTTGAATTCAGGCTACCACTAGGTTTCGATTGAGCAAACTAATGTGTGGAAGACAACCTTCAAGTCTAAAGAAAATCTCTTCAAGTGGTTGTTCATGCATTTCAGTTTGACTAATTTCCCGGCCACACTCATGTGGATGGTGGATAATATATTATGTCCCTTCACAAGCTCCTTTGTGGTCATATATCTACATGACATCCTTATATTTAGAAAAACCTAGGAGGAACATTTCAAGCACATTCAACAAGTCTTGGGCACCCTGCGACAACACAAGTTATATGCCAATTTGGAGAAGTGTTCCTTTGACATGAAAAAAATCCAATATTTCAGATACATCGTTGATCCGGATTTTATGAGAAGAACGAAATGAATACAAATTATTAACAGGTGTTTAACACAAAATAACAGAGATACATTAAAAACTGGTTTTCTATTCAATAACGAAATAAGCTGAAACTGTAAAATGCAGCGGAAACAAGCTTGTTGGAATGGTGGCGGCTTATCTCTGAGAAGAGATGTGACGACAACGTGCATTCGCAAGAAGAAGGTTATAATGAGGCTCTGAAGGAATTTTTACAATAATAAATAATGCCAAAAACCCTATACATCCAAAAACCTAACCCTAGGAGATGAAGTGCCAAAAGTCATGTGGGCCCCGTTTGGGTAAGTTAGTACATCAACTTCCCGGGGTCGTAACTTTTGCATAAGATCTCCGTTTTAGGTGTGTGATGGCCCGTTGGAAAGGTATCATCGAGGAGATTCATATTGGGGGCTCAATAATTCCTTTGACTATCATTGAGGAGCTCGATCTCGAAAAACCTTACTTTAGGCCCTCAAAATGGAAGTGATGGATTTGGTCTAGACGAAAGTGGTGTCCAAATAGGAGATTGGGTAATAACCACATTCCCAGTAGAAACTGTGGTAGCTTGTGGGACCACAATAGAATGGGCAATATAGAGAGGAATAATCAAGTGAGAACCAACCAACAATTGGTCTGGAACGACGATGACACTACTAGTAGTACCAGCAAAATGGTCTAAAGGTATCGTGTAGGTAACAGACATATCAGGCATCTGTGATGCCATAGGTTGATCATGAGTCTCTCCTAGGTTTCTGTAAAGGTATTGTACTGTCAAAGGGATAGAAATAAATTAGAAGTTCCGACAGTGTGAGGCGACATCCTAAATGATTCACTTTGAAAAAGTGGATCTTCTACTCCAGACCCTGCATTAGGTCCAATAGGTACTTCAGTATTATCAACAACAACAATTTATCTAGACAAGTTCATCTGAAGCATGTGTGTATCTCATCTAACACTCAACAAAGGGTTTGGGGGAAGTCAAAATTCTTCTAAGGAGTCTGGAAAAATTCGAAATCTCTCCAAAGAGTGTGTGCTTCCAACTTCAGAAGATAATTCATGGTTGAGTACTCCCTCGGGAGAACCTTCTGGTGAATTAGGAGGCAAAGGTTGCTAACCCTATGGATATTCCGGGGGTATCCCTTTCATCCTATGTGAACGACGAAGGTCGATGTTGGTTGAACCAAGTAAAGACCGGAAAAAATCTATGGCCAACTAAGGAAGCAAACAACATTCACTAATAAAATCTAGGAATCAAACCAAGAAAACAAACCTTCTTATTTCGAAGTCACTAGTTGGTGATGAAATCCAATGTCACGAAATCAAGACAAGAAGGGGCTAGGATAAGCGGGTGGAAAAGTTACATTGATGACCTGCTTAATGGACTTACACCCTGGTGCATTGTCCTACACATAATCGTGGGTATACCCTCCAAGGAGCCCAAGTGAGTTTGGCCAACGTCGATTCCAGGTACTGTGAAGACTTTCCCCTCCACAGTCACCTCATGTAAATACCCTAAATACATAGGTCACTAAGGTTACCAACTACTACAGTGATGCGTCGGGAAAAAGTCGACAGTCTGATCCATGCGTAAAGGCACGGTATCTATCTCGAAATCAACTCGAAAGGATTCCACTCATAATTGTGGGTATACCTTCAAGTGACCCCCAATAATATGCGCAATCTCTACACCAAGACCAACAAAGTAGGGTGATTAACTCTGTCAGTCTTAATGCGACCTCAGGTTTGACCCTTGTGCAAGAAGGGCTTCCCAGGACAAAATGAAACAATTGGATTTGAACTCTCCCTATCACAAGATACTATTGTGTGTTTTGATGCTTTGGAGAGTGTGCCTCACAACCTCTTCCAAAGCGCTATCCTAGATAAGGTTGGTAAAAAATATCCCTAAAAAATAAAAGTTACTAATAAATTTTAAATTTACGTTGTATTTTAGAGGTTGTTGCTTACTCAAAAAGGGAGATGGAAGTGAAACTGCTGATGTTGTGACCTTGACCTAATAAAATGCAAAAAGAGATGAATGTGCAATTTTCAATTCAATGAACTCTAATTACGGTAGGGAGAAGGTATTTCCTTTTGAAGTACAATAAGCTACGAATTGTGGTTTCTTAACTTCAAATGAACACAATGCCAAATAATCATGAACTACAAAATTTTCCAATTTCTTCTCTTTATAAATATTTCAAATGTAAATTTTTTCTTATGATATATTACTAAAAAAAATTAACAAATTCAATTCTTCCTTTGTAAAAAAAATCAAAGATGTAATGACGAAAGGAAAATGTAACCCAAGAAAATCAAGACATTCTCAACACAATTCCCAAATCAAATTCACAATATAGACAAAAATGAAAAAGACAAGAAAACCTTTTGACATAAGCAAGTAAAAGGTGTTTCTTAATCAACAAACAATCTGGCAAACAAAATGAATCCAAAACTTGAAACAAACCAAAAAACCTTTGTCGAACAAACACCTAGATGAAGATCTGAGATTATATCCTTGTGACAATGAGCATGAGCGAAAAACTTGCAAAATGCAAAGAAACACTTTCAATCACTAAAAACCATTCACAAACAAGATTTAAACTCAGGAATCAATCAGACATGGGAATAAGAATTTCACTCCAGGAAACTAAGGAAAATCTAGGTGGTAAAAGACAAAATGACTCACTCCATCAAAACCTACAAGAGTCGTCACAGGCTAGGTATGGGACATAGTGCGACGAGCTAAGGTTGTCGCAGGTTGTTAGTAGGGCATAGTGCGATGTCGTCGCACTAGATTGATCAAGTAGAGTGTGATGATTAAGGGTCGTCGCAGGTTGTCAATGAGACACAGTGCGATGATATCTATAAATTAAGAAAAATTAGGAGGAAGGAAAAAACTTTAACTGAACTTATAAACCCAGGGAGTCCAGATGGATCACCCACATACTCAGAGAGCAAAACTTATCAGAGGAGGATAGGCTAAAGGGAAACGGGAGGCAAAAAATCAAAAGGAGGTCGTGTCCCTAGTATGGTCACCAATTTTGTTATGGGACTAATCGGTAAATGTGGACATAAACAAATATCCCTATATCCACCTAGATCTAGAACAAAACATAACAGAATATGATGATTTCCCTAAGCCCTAATCATAGAATTTATTATTCAACAAGAGATGAGAAACATACCATTTAAATATCGCTTCCCCTTGTCGTTGTCATCCTAGCTACACTCCAGTGCTCCTGTGATATTGAATCTGCAAGAGAACACAAACCAACCAAAGTGAAAGAAATATAATATACTCAAGGGAAACTTATGCATGTGATCAATGAATCTTACAATAAAACAAAACAAGCTTTATGGGAAAGAAACATATCACTGTATTATATTAAAGTGAAAGTGGAGATTACAACCAAAGCCTTGATGTTGCAAGGTCCTCTTATGATGAATCTTTGCTCCAACACACACACTTGCAATCTTGAATGAAGAGGATCCACAATGACTTGATGAACTAAATGGGGCTCTCAAGAATGATCTAATGCATAATTCTCCATACAATCTTAGCCAATTCAAATCTCATTAACCTTGCTTAACCTTTTCCATGAGAGATCCTTCCTTATATAAGGGAGATATAGATGGTTTAAGAAGATTAGGATGATCCCACCAAATCAGAGAAGCGAGTAAGATCCCAACCATATGGACGCCACCTCATCTTCTAGAAGATCCCCTTCTAGAACTTTCATGAAACTTGACCTTTTCTTAGTCTTTTGACATCGTTGCACCCTAGTTGTAGAGCAGATTGCGAAGATGTCGCAAGCTAGCTTTAGAGCAGAGGGTGACGGTCAGGAATCATCACACCCTGCCTATGGTGCAACCTGCGACGACCTTTCTTCATAAAGTTTTCAAGAAAATAAAGTCCTTCACTTCCCTCATGGTAAAAGATTCATTTTTGGGAACATGAACACATGTTGTCAATGGATTACCAGGATGACCAAAATAATGTGTAACAATGACTTTAGGAGGCGAGTTGCAATTCATCATCAAAATATAATTGAACCTATGATGGATGATTTTTCAATTACGTTGGACTCCTGACACCAAATTATAGCTAAGGGTACATATCCCTTCTGATTCCATTTCCTAGAAAATTGTTTGTTTGAGGATCTCCACAACTATCATTTTTCTCAGTAAGGCACAATGCAATTTATGAACTAGGGGTTGATTTTGAAGAAAACTATGTCAGGATATTGTGGGTAGTTTGGTCATGTGAGACTTGGACAAAAACACTTGAGGGATCTTGCAGAACTCAATTATATTTCTCAGATTGGATTTTATGCCCTTGGACCAAATTATCAATGTGTCCTTGAATGGTTGTAGGAGGCGAGTTGCAACTCATCATTAAAATATAAACAAACCTATGATGTGTGAGTTTTAAATTAAGCTATACTCTTGAAATTGAATTACAGATATGAATACCTATCCCTTGTGATTCCATTTCCCAGAAAATGTTTTGTTTGAGGATCTCCAGAACTAGGGTTTTTCTCAGTGAGGCACAATGCAATTTCTGAACTAGGGGTTGATTTTGAAGAACACTATGTTAGGATATTATGGGTAGTGTGGTCACATGGACCTTGGCCAAAATCACTTGAGGGATCTTGCATAACTCAATTATGTTGCTTAGATTGAATTTTATGCCCTTGGACCAAATTGTCAATGTGTCCCTGAATGGCTTTAGGAGGTGAGTTGCAACTCTCCATAAAAATCTAATCAGGTCTCTTATTGATGAGTCATCAATTGAATTGGACTCCCAACACCTTAATACGGCTAGGGGCACATCTCCTCTATGATTCCATTTCCTAGAAAATGGTTTGTTCGAGGACCTCCATAACTAGTGCTTTTCTCAATAAGGCACGGTGCAATTTTTGAACTAGGGGGTCAATTTTGAAGATCATATCTTGTTCTATGCCCTTGTATAAAATATAGGCTTTTTCACATTACAAATTAGTTGCATGATGTAGAGGGAACTTCAATGCAATTTTAATTGGATAATCCTAGGGTTTTGATCTTCAAGTCTTCTTTTGACTTTAGCCTCCATTGAAGGTGTTGTATTGAGTCGATATGCC
>JZKD02S2291765.1:176348-186867 GCA_000966675.3 Picea glauca
AATGCTCTCACCCATACATTATTAATTAAAAATTAAAAAGAGACTCCACAATATTGTTGGAAAGTCATTTTCACACCTTATCTTTACTCGACTTTGATTACTTACTAAAGCCCCCCAAGTCTCACGGGCCTACCATTACCTTATCTTTACTGGACTTTCATTACCTACTAAAGCCCTCAAAGTTTCAAAGGCGTACCATCTCCATGCCTTCATCTTTTTTTCCAAGAAAAAATTGCTCAAATTTATATAAAGTATAAATTCCTTTACAAAGTAGACTGCCAACTATGTCCGAAACAAGGACAACACACCAACAGAGAGGATCCCAAACAAAACAAAAGACTCCAAGGTGGAACAACCCAGCCTAACAGGAACAAGCGAGCAAGGCACCCAAAGACCATCCATACACAAATGCAAAATAGTGAAACAACCCACATCATTCAAAAACATTTATTGAGGAGATGGGGCTCACTATCCCTCTATCCTTATGGAAAATTGAGAGCCTGCCAACTACTTCATTTAAAGCCCTCTTCGAGAGGGCATCCACCTCACTATTAAAAGATCTGGGAATATGGTGAAAGTTGACATCAGTGAAGGATTTTGACAGTTCCATCGTTTTATCCTTCCAGCTATCATTGTGGACTGTTTGGAGCCTGGATTTTTGAGAGATCCAATCAATGATAACTCACGAGTCACCAAGGACGTGAAGGTGACTGATAGACCAGCAGGAGGCAAGAAAGAGGGAGGCCCATAAACCCAGGAGCTCGACCTTATTGTTTGTTCCTTCTTCGCAGTTTAAGAACCACATGGTAGTCCTAGACGGGTGAGTTTTGAAGAAACCCCCCACCCCACAACAACCTCCACTGGACCGAGCAGCGCCATCGAAAAATGCCATGGTGTAGTCTTTCATCAAGTTGAAATCGCAGACAATGGGAGAAGGAGACTTAATCGTTGGCTGTTTCCAATGGAAGGAGGTCGAGACTTTGAGAAGCACTACGTGTGAAGAAGGAGGACAGGAATAAAAAATGGCACGGTTACGAGCAGACCAAATCTGCCAGCAAACGAGAACTGGTAAAATCTTTGGCACAAAGGATTGAGCCAGCCACCGTGTGAAGCTGTTTGAGAGGGAGGAGCCGCTCCAAGATAAAGGCAGCGAGAGATGAATTAGCACAAGTGACCAGACCGACTGAGTGAAGGAGCAATGAACCAATAAATGGTGGATATCCTCAGATGCTCTGCTATAGAGAGGGTAGATCCTCGTCCCCTCCCATCCCCTCCGACGAAGCGCATCCCAAGTAAGTGGTTTCTCCTTACTAGCGAGCCAAATAAAAAGCTTAAGCTTAAGGGGAATCTCCCAACACCAAAGAAGAGAGAACCATGATCGATCGACTTCAAAAAATTGTTGGTTGAGTAGAGCATTATATAGATTCTTTACTGTAATGTTACCCTTGGCATCGCCACCAGCCCACTGAAGAGTATCAGGAAAGGGAGAAAGAGAGATACCAGCGCCTTTGAGGGCTGAAGTATAGTGGTCCCATTCAATGGCTAACGAATCACTAAGGTGTAGCTCCCCACTGTCCCGCCATCTGTCAGGAAGAGTGCAACAGCCTGAGTGTAAATTGACCTGTGCAAGGTGAAAATGTTTTTGAAGCTGGAGCTGCGACCTCAACTCGGTGGAGAGGAGCGACCGGTCTCCCATACCAAGTATTTTATCGCCACCAATGCAGATATCTGTACCATCTCCAGGTTTCCACACGAGCCAGTGAAGAAGGACTGGAATGGAGGCAACCATACCCTTCCAGAAAGGAGAAGCCTTTATTAGCTGGAATGAAGACTTACGGATCCAATTAACAAGCGGCAGGGAGCCCAAGTATTTGTCAGCAATAATACGATGCCAGATACTATCAATAGAGACTGCTCTCCAGAAAGAATTCCCCAGGAGGGTCGTATTGAAAGTGGACAAATTCATGAGCCCCTAGCCCCCATTTCTCCGAGGTTTGGACAGATCATCCCAGCTGCACAAATGAAAACGAAAGTGGCCAAGATGACTATTCCACAGAAAATAAAAATTGTGTCTTCGTAGAATTATAATAATCTTGTTTGGAATTTTTTCCATGGACATCATCTTGGATGTTGTGAATGACCATAAATATTAAAAAGAGGCTTTACAATAGTTTTGGAATAGTATTTATGGATTTTGAAAGATTGTATTATAGTTGTCAAAAAAATTTATAATTGAATCTTGATGATATAGATTTATGATATGATTATTTATATGGATGGATACACCTCTTCCCTATTCGATATAAATTGTATGGTTGAGATTAGATGGAAGGGGTTTATATGTATGGAGGGTGTTACTTTTTCCGCTATTTTTACTGTTTCTCCTTTTTTTTGTTTTTTAATTTTTAATACATATTTTTAAGAAAAATAGAAAGCAAACATATATATTTAATATATAGATATTGACTTTGGAAACGTTTAATTAGGAAAACTAACAAAATTTAGAGTTCTACCACTTTATTCTTTATTGTATTAACATTATCATTTTATTCACAAAATTGTCATAACAAGAGGATGAAACTACATTATATCATAATGTCCAAAAATCCTAAGAGAAAAGAACCCAAAAATCCAAAATCCCTAACCCTGGAAGCTAAGGTGGCAAAAGGATTATGGGCCTAAGGGAGCCTAGTTGGTAGGCCAACTTCTTAGGGCTATAATTTTCTCATACGAACTCCATTTGGGGTATTCTTTATCTCATTATAAAGATATTGATAGTATTTATTAAAAAAAAGGGGGTCCAAAGAGGGGATGTCTTTGGATTCTACCCTACTTGAAATGAAAACCCATAAATATTGTTTAGTACTTGAAAAATATTCCAAAATTTTTGGACCTAAAAATTATTGTAAATATGACTATATGTTTTAGGATTGGATTTGAGATTACAGAAAATGCAAATGGCCACCTAGATSATCCTTTCTTGTTATTCCTTTTCCTTCTCCTTCTTCTCCCCCACATGTTTTTCAACTTYTCCTTCATTTCCTTCTTCTTCTTTGATCTCTCCCTCTTCTTCTTCTTTTTACCCTCCTCCTTCCTCCTCCTCTTCTTCTTCTCATCCTTCCTCTTCCTCTTTATCCCCTCTGTTTTTCTTCAATTCTTCTTTCTCTTCCTCTTCTATCTCTTGCATCTTCCCTACCCTATCTACCCTCTTTTCCCTCATATATTCTCTTCTTTCCCCATTTTTCCCTCTTCCCTTCTCTCCCCTCACTTCCTTTAGACTTGTAGAATACCTCATTGTACCACATATCATTCCCCATCACTCCTAATTGGAGTCTCAATGTTGGGGMATAATGTGTAGAATCACCTTCTTATGTCATTCTAGAATTTTGATCCAATCGTTGGTAGAAATGGGGGAGTACCCTTGATATATCCTAAAGTTACTTCTTTCTCTTGACACACTAGAACATGTTTTTTTTATGAAGCTCATATTGGATTTATCATAGGGGAAAGATTGTGTGTGGTGTTGTCTTTACAATTTATTTAAACCAAGGTAAAGATAGGTTAAGTTGTGGTTTTTGGAGGTGAGCAAGAATCCAAACAACAAGGGTTTTTAGCAAGTTTCATCCATAGAAATGATCTTCTGAACATTGGATACCATGATCTAGTTTTACTTGACAAATAATTATAAGAACATAAACAAATATATGATAAGGATAAACTACATTCTTAAGCTATATTCATTAGATACAAAAACCAAATGGTTAATACAAGCATAGATTCATTGGTTTATTCAACACCTTGTGAGATAGAAAATGAAGATGAACGCACTTATAACTTGATAGATTTATTATTTCACTAATGGAAACAACCTTAGTTCTAATTACAAAATAAATCTAACAATCCATTTATAAAATAGTATCTCTAAGGGTGGATACTATAAAATATTTGTTTTGAAAAAACCATTTATTTAAGGCAACCATGCCACCAAAGGAGACTATACAATCTCAATATTGGGCCTAATTGCCTCCCTTTTATAGTTTATTACATAGATAATGCTTACAAATATAAAGAGACTGAAAGAAGAGGAGGAAGAAGATCAATGTTACTTGCCGCTACAAAAATAACGATATTCCAAGTATATATTCATTTTCTAATGGCCTCTTTCCTCTAATTCACCCTATTTTACTTTTGANAAGTTTCATCCATAGAAATGATCTTCTGAACATTGGGTACCATGATCTAGTTTTACTTGACAAATAATTATAAGAACATAAACAAATATATGATAAGAATAAACTACATTCTTAAGCTATATTCATTAGATACAAAAACCAAATGGTTAAGACAAGCATAGATTCATTGGTTTATTCAACACCTTGTGAGATAGAAAATGAAGATGAACGCACTTATAACTTGATAGATTTATTATTTCACTAATGGAAAAAACCTTAGTTCTAATTACAAAATAAATCTAACAATCCATTTATAAAATAGTATCTCTAAGGGTGGCTACTATAAAATATTTGTTTTGAAAAAAACATTTATTTAAGGCAACCATGCCACCAAAGGAGACTATACAATCTCAATATTGGGCCTAATTGCCTCCCTTTTATAGTTTATTACATAGATAATGCTTACAAATATAAAGAGACTGCAAGAAGAGGAGGAAGAAGATCAATGTTACTTGCCACTACAAAAATAACAATATTCCAAGTATATATTCATTTTCTAATGGCCTCTTTCCTCTAATTCACCCTATTTTACTTTTGATTTGAACTTGTAATCAATTTCCTATGTAAATGAGAAAAGTATGTCTCTTATAGACTAATGGGAGAAAATTGAGCCCAAAATTAGTTCAGAAATGCATCTTTTGGAAAGCAATGAGAACCCTTCATTTTCCTATCGTCTCTGCTAATTGATCAACTTGAGTATGTAATAAATGATTTGAAGTATGGCCACTAAAAGGATCATGTTTAAATGTTGAGTTAGATTTTTAGACAAGAAGATGATGTTTCATGGCCTTGGGAATGGTTCTACCTACTATCTCGAGTGGAGTAGGTTGAGAATGATTGTTCTGTAGGCAAGGGCTAATAGAATGAGTGGAATCCACCAACCCTCACACCTAGCCGACCCCTTGATTTTATCTATGAAAAACAATATTGCACTAAGAAGTACCAGTTGAAAAAACATGAANAGATGAACGCACTTATAACTTGATAGATTTATTATTTCACTAATGGAAACAACCTTAGTTCTAATTACAAAATAAATCTAACAATCCATTTATAAAATAGTATCTCTAAGGGTGGATACTATAAAATATTTGTTTTGAAAAAACCATTTATTTAAGGCAACCATGCCACCAAAGGAGACTATACAATCTCAATATTGGGCCTAATTGCCTCCCTTTTATAGTTTATTACATAGATAATGCTTACAAATATAAAGAGACTGMAAGAAGAGGAGGAAGAAGATCAATGTTACTTGCCGCTACAAAAATAACGATATTCCAAGTATATATTCATTTTCTAATGGCCTCTTTCCTCTAATTCACCCTATTTTACTTTTGATTTGAACCTGTAATCAATTTCCTATGTAAATGAGAAAGGTATGTCTCTTAAAGACTAATGGGAGAAAATTGAGCCCAAAATTAGGTCAGAAATGCATCTTTTGGAAACCAATGAGAGCCCTTCATTTTCCTATCATCTCTACTAATTGATCAACTTCAGTATGTAATAAATGATTTGAAGTATGGCCACTAAAAGGATCATGTCTAAATGTTGAGTTAGATTTTTAGACAAGAAGATGATGTTTCATGGCCTTGGGAATGGTTCTACCTACTATCTCGAGTGGAGTAGGTTGAGAATGATTGTTCTGGAGGCAAGGGCTAATAGAATGAGTGGAATCCACCAACCCTCACACCTAGCCGACCCCTTGATTTTATCTATGAAAAACAATATTGCACTAAGAAGTACCAGTTGAAAAAACATGAAAATATCTAATGTATTGTATATGGAAGAACCATGGTTGTCATAGTCTATGTGTAACTTCGAAAATTGTCCATCCAAATTCCCCTCAATGGAAATGATGTCAATAAGTTATTTTTCCTCATCATCTTTGATTACAAACATGGTTGAAATTTGATTTTGCATGGGAGAAACAACAACAACACCAAAAACACCAACATCATCCATTTCCATAGGTACTAGTGGGCATTGTTGGCATTGCAACATTATGATGTCTTTGCAATATTCCATCATTAGACATAAACATTGACCAAGTTATATGATATGTGTATTTATTTCAAAATATTTATAGGAATAGTTGTAATTAAATGNCTTGATATATCCTAAAGTTACTTCTTTCTCTTGACACACTAGAACAAGTTTTTTTGATGAAGCTCATATTGGATTTATCATAGGGGAAAGATTGTGTGTGGTGTTGTCTTTACAATCTATTTAAAACAAGGTAAAGATAGGTTAAGTTGTGGTTTTTGGAGGTGAGCAAGAATCCAAACAACAAGGGTTTTTAGCAAGTTTCATCCATAGAAATGATCTTCTGAACATTGGGTTCCATGATCTAGTTTTACTTGACAAATAATTATAAGAACATAAACAAATATATGATAAGGATAAACTACATTCTTAAGCTATATTCATTAGATACAAAAACCAAATGGTTAAGAGAAGCATAGATTCATTGGTTTATTCAACACCTCGTGAGATAGAAAATGAAGATGAACGCACTTATAACTTGATAGATTTATTATTTCACTAATGGAAACAACCTTAGTTCTAATTACAAAATAAATCTAACAATCCATTTATAAAATATTATCTCTAAGGGTGGCTACTATAAAATATTTGTTTTGAAAAAACCATTTATTTAAGGCAACCATGCCACCAAAGGAGACTATACAATCTCAATATTGGGCCTAATTGCCTCCCTTTTATAGTTTATTACATAGATAATGCTTACAAATATAAAGAGACTGGAAGAAGAGGAGGAAGAAGATCAATGTTACTTGTTGCTACAAAAATAACGATATTCCAAGTATATATTCATTTTCTAATGGCCTCTTTCCTCTAATTCACCCTATTTTACTTTTGATTTGAACCTATAATCAATTTCCCATGTAAATGAGAAAAGTATGTCTCTTATAGACTAATGGGAGAAAATTGAGCCCAAAATTAGGTCATAAATGCATCTTTTGGAAACCAATTAGAGACCTTCATTTTCCTATCGTCTCTGTTAATTGATCAACTTGAGTATGTAATAAATGATTTGAAGTATGGCCACTAAAAGGATCATGTCTAAATGCTGAGTTAGATTTTTAGACAAGAAGATGATGTTTCATGGCCTTGGGAATGGTTCTACCTACTATCTCGAGTGGAGTAGGTTGAGAATGATTGTTCTAGAGGCAAGGGCTAATAGAATGAGTGGAATCCACCAACCCTCACACCTAGCCGACCCCTTGATTTTATCTATGAAAAACAATATTGCACTAAGAAGTACCAGTTGAAAAAACATGAAAATATCTAATGTATTGTATATGAAAGAACCATGGTTGTCATAGTCTATGTGTAACTTCGAAAACTATCCATCCAAATTCCCCTCAATGGAAATGATGTCAATAAGTTCTTTTTACTCATCATCTTTGATTGCAAACATGGTTGAAATTTGATTTTGCATTGGAGAAACAACAACAACACCAACAACACCAACATCATCCATTTCCATAGGTACTAGTGGGCATTGCAGGCATTGCAACATTATGATGTCTTTGCAATATTCCATCATTAGACATAAACATTGACCAAGTTATATGATATGTGTATTTATTTCAGAATATTTATAGGAATAGTTGTAATTAAATGTGTTGATGATAGAAAGAAACTGTAACTTCTACCAACAAATCATGTAATATTTCAATCATGTGATGGGAGAAAGGGGTCAATTTGCGATGAAACATGAACAAGAAATAGCGTTGTTAGGTAAACGAATCTGGTACTTTGAAAACAAAGGACATGAAAATGTAAATGAAAATCCTAAATATAATACAAATTGTTGGGAGAGAGAGAGACCACTTGGAAAAGAAAACTTACCATACCAAGTCACTATGCATGAAGAAACTCTAGTTTCATGAAACATCCACCAAAATAATAAAATCGTCCGCAACATCGCTCCATAAGTGTGCATAAGAGCTCCATTATAAGACTAAATGTTTAAGAATGTAACAAGTTTACAACAACAACAATATACCAACTCTAAATAAACAAGAAAGTGAATGAAGATATGGAAAATAACAATGAAAATACTTGTAAACCATCCACCAATTCTTTCATGAATAAAGAGGATGGAATTATATTAATTGAGTGCAATATGACAAGCCCTCATGGTTGAAAATGTAATTATTGCAGTAATGACGATATTAGAGATGATTACAAATAGTTAATTTGCAAATCGTTAGAGAGAGAGCTAAACAAAGGTTTTATATCACTTGCAATTGAGAAATATTAGTGCCATCTTGAATTCTTGGGCATATGGAGTCAATTCAATACCTTTAATCGAGGCTAAAGGAAAAATAAGACTTTAATATCAAATCCCTAAGATTATCCAATCCTAATCCTAGGTTAAACGTTCTAGGAAACAAACCCTAGAGTTTTTAATCTTATAAACCCTAGGTGCCATCCTAATTCTTCTCTAGTGTCTAGCAAATGATATCAACTGGAACTAGGTGTAACCCTCTGACCCCCTCACCTATCCATGACTGGAGGCTATTTGAGGGGTTGACCTTGAACTATCTCACTTGTATCATGGATCATTTGTATTTTTATGGATTTGAAGGTTTATAGTGCTATGTTTTCCTCATATAAAGAGGCTAGTGCTACCTCATGGAAAATTTATAACTCACCACTTGTGGGAAATCACTTCTATTTGTCTCTTCTCTTCTTCTCTACCACATAGTACTTTGTATGCACACTTTTTGGAGGATAATCTTGTAGATTCTATCTCTTGATTTGGTGGATGATATTTGAGCTAGATTTTCGTCATGCATAACAACTTGGTTTAGCAACTATTCTTCTTTAAGTTTAAATGTTTTCCCAAGGAAACAAGACAACACTAGTCTTTAACTTTCAAGTGAGATAAAACCTCAATTTCCACCTTCTCTCTCGAAGCAACTTGTTAGTTTAGGTACTTTATTTCATTTTCATGCTCATTCAAGCTCAACATTTTGCATTTTAAGACATTTATTTGTTGTTTTTATAAATGTTTTTACAACCACTAGGGATTGAGCATATTGAAAGTAATTAGTTTAATTTCATGATAACACATGCCTATAATCATTTTTTATCATGCCATAAATATTATACTCACTGATTGACATTTTTTCCAATAAGTATTTACGGATTTTAGGATTTCTAACTTGATGTTGTTACAAATTGAAAATATTGTTGAAGAACATTGTCTTTTATTATAAGTTTTATTAAACAACCTTTTGTCTTTGATAGCTAGTGACCTAGGGATTATTTGTGTTGCTTAGACTCATTTATTGACATTAAAGAGATGTCAATTACCTTGTCTAAATGATAAGAGGAGGATTATCATCTTCAACTATTGCCACCACAAACTTCATCATCAAGATAAAGCATACCAACTTCTTCATCTAAAGATCCAACACGATTCCTACTTGTGTCATCTCTTCAAGTACTTTCAATGAATCATTTTATCATTCATTGGTGGCTTCATCCTCAATTTTGTAGTGGCCATGTTCATATAACAACTCTTGAAACACTTTATATGATCCATCAAGAACTACCTTAATATGTTTAATGACTTGGATAACCAAATATTGGTTGGGTGCAACACCACTGCACTCTGTCTCCAAATCTATTGATGTGTTTGGTTCAGCCATTGTTTAGTTATTTAAATCAATGCCTAGTCCTTCTAATAAAATTAAAACATATCCAATTGCTTCTACAATTGACAAAGGCTCTACGGAAAACTTCATTTTCGTATGTTTTCTGGAGCTATTCTCTCCATGCATTTACTCAATAGCATATTTGCAATGGGACACTACTCTCCTACAACATCCTTCAAGTATAATTCACATAGGCCCTATGAAGCACTTCTTAAAAAATATTATTTATTACCTTGATCTTGTTGGCCTCTCCATAGTTGTAGAGTACTCAACAAGTTCTTGGTTTTACCAACCATTTCTTCAACTATTTGATCATCTCACAAGTGAACATTTTTCTAGATAATTGCCTCAATGCAGTTCTCATACTCCATAATCATGTATTTATCTAAGAAAAACTTTACATCTTCATGGCATGCCAATACTAGTGAATTTTCCTTAGCACGGAAGGATATGCCTTCATGAGTGCCTTTGTTAATAACATATACAAATATCACTGGAGCAAGTCTCATCTTTCCACCAATATTACTATGCCTTCAATCCACCAATGTGAACAATATCCCATTCTTCTCCAAGATAGTCTTTAACAAAGTATTTAAC
>JZKD02S2291765.1:226462-238023 GCA_000966675.3 Picea glauca
AAATGGCGAAGCCTTTGGCGGATATGGTTAAGTCTAGTGGTATGGTTTAGATCCTAGCCAGATTTGGCAGAATCCTATCAAACTTGGTAGATTGGTGGTTAGTGCCAACCCCCCACCAATTTTTGGAAATCTGGAGCTGGGCGTCCTTATGCATTTGGATATTGCCACGTGGAAGCCCATGACTAGGCCACATGGCGGCCTTTCATTGGCCCACATCACCACTCCTTTCACAGTCACTGACACGTCATCCTACTCCGTCAGCCTGCCACATCACCTGACAGGTGGTTGTACAGTCTGCCATGTGGTTGTCTGGTCTGCCACGTGGCACCTTTTCATTGGTCCACAAAATTATCCAAAAAGTCCAAAAATGAGTGACATGTGGCAGCCTCTGGTGTTGCCATGCCACCATGTTGACATCATGCTGACATCAGAATGACACATGTCACCCTCTGCGTGTGAAATGAATATTTTATGAAAGATGACATCATTCGTACTGGTTCTGACATCAGTAGTACGGATGTTGACTCAGCCCTGCTGACTGGGCTAAGTTGACCAAAACTTTGACTGCGAATATCTTTTGATCTATAACTCCGTTTGACAATTCGTTTACGTTGTTAGAAAGATTGCGACGCACTCTTCGCGATGATGCCAATTTCACTAAGTTTTGAGGACTTTGAATTTTTTCCCCTTTTTCTGTCTCATGAGGCCATTATGAGCTTCTTGAGTTGCTTATGCAAATCCTGAGTTATCCTTAGTCTTCTCTGGATCCTTTTTGGATCACACCTTCCCAATGAGAGATTTTTGGACCACCAAAATATTTCATCAATCAACAGATAAGTGAGGGAAGAGTTCCCTCACCTTGTCCTTCTCAATCCACTTTGCCTTGCTTGGATGTGTACCCTTTAAGCCCACTCTAAGATAATCAATATCACCCTTGCATGAAGTCCTCGTCCTTTTGTCCAAGATGATATATTCGTTCAACTCATCCAAGTACTCAGGAGAAAACTCATCAACTGAAGGTATTGAAACTTCCTCATCCCGATCCATGATCATGGGAGGCTCAAAAAGTTTCAAGTTTTCCACATTTACAACTGAGTAGATCTGCATATAAGGTGGAAGATCTAGACGGAAATCATTGGTATTGTTGGTCCTGAGATTAAAATTAAGGCTCAAAGAATAATGTCAGGCATCAGGAATATAAAGGAATGTTTTTTAAAGGTGTTTTTTCTTCCGTTAGTTATATAAGAAATAATCCTCCAATGAAATTAATGACAGAACAGGACAGAGGCCGAATTTCGTCATCTGAGTCAATTTGTAAAATCAAATGACGTGGAAGAAACTTACAGAACTGTTAAACAAAATGAGGCATCAATGAAATATGAATCTTACCTTGTTCACAATAGAAGAAAATAAAGAATGCACCCTTGAAAGGATATGAGATACAGTGATCCAAGTAGCTCATAGGTCTTGTATTTACTTATAGTGAATACAGAGGAAAAACTGCTTGCTTATCGAATAACCGATTTAATGTGATTACAGTAGTAGTAGTACTAAATTGAAACCACTCACTTATCAAGGAATAACATAAAGAAATCTAGAGATATGGAATACAGGAGAAACACATAACTCAAACATCACAAAAGTTGGAATCTCTATCTGCACTTGTATTAATACTCACAAAAGGAGAGTTTTTTCTATTACAAGTGGCAAGAAGCAGCCTGAAATAAGTCTTTAATCTATGTATTTATACAAAATGGTCTCAACTCAAAATGGTTGGACTTCTCATAATTAAAAATACTTAATATTACAATATGTAAAACTGAAGAGTTTCATTTGCGTTATCCTCTGTCTCTTCATTTACTGGTAGAGACATTTATTTTCCCTTCCTTTAGCCTGTGGACATTTGGCCTCTGATCATTTCTTGTATGAGTAGCACATGCATATTCCCTTACCTGTTTTCATATGTGATGGATTTCTCATATTGGACACACTATACGCATCTTCTCACCAACTGTACCACCAATCCCGAAGGTTCAGTTGCCTCATTTACCTCAAAAGTGTACAACTTCTTTTCTACTCGAGGTAATTTTTCTTGTATCTTCTTCGCTCCCAAGGATGTGATCTGTAACCGCAAACTAGGGCATATTATCCACTTGTTTATCTGAGGGATTTCTATCTGATTCATTTTCTGGATGGTAGTTAGGGCTTCTTCTTTACTTTTCCTAGAGTTATGTTGGTTCTTTATTATGTCAAAGTTTTCCAGGGTTTCAGAGGCAGTACTTCCTTCAACATCAAGTAGCTCCTTGTCTAATGAAGACAATGCCTCTATAAAAGCTTCATTTATCTCCATAGAAAGTCTCTTTCTTTCAGCCAGTTTTTTTTCCCAGGCTTTCAAGATTATGTCACCTCTGGTTTTCTCAGAAAGGAAAAGTCGAGGGACCCCTGATTTATCATATTTTGGCCCTAGTAATATGGCTTCCTGAAACTTGGACCAAGCAGAGCGAGCCTCTCTTTATTTAATGTAAATATTATTTAGGGAAAGGTCTGCCACCCTGTAACAATTCTGAATGGCTTCATCTTCGTAAAAATATCTTGTTGGGATGATTCCAGCTTTTCATGTACTTCTAGTGCCTGAGCTTGGAAATTTTCCATCTCCACTATTGTACCTTCAACCAAATCTATTTTGTCTTGTAGTTGCTTGATCAATTCTTCATGTTGAGTGGATAATTCTCTGTTTTCTTGATAATTTTGATACAGTTCATCCAGGTTAGTTTTGAGTTGTTGAATCTATTGTCTGTCACAGGCTCTGATCTATTCAAAATCCTTATTCATATGACTTCTCACATATCGTTCCATGATCATCATTTGGTCCTGCAACTGTCTTACCAACAGATTTTTCTATTTCAGCTGCTCTGCTAGATTTTCTACTGAACATTGATTAGTTGTGGCAAAGGAACCTAGTGAGCTTGCCATTTCCCTAGAAAATTATGTATCGTCTAGGCCCTGCCCATCATACAACGTTCTTTTCCTTTTGACTATTTCACCATCTTTTTGATACATTTCTCTTGTAACTATGGCCCTTCTCTTCTTACTGAAAAAGAAGTCTGAAGGAGGCATTTCTTCAACTAAAATCAGAGTAAGGTCCTCTATAAATATGACTTCGACATTTGGATTTGCTTGACTTGACTGTAAAGGTGTTAATGACTTAATAGGGCTACATATCTCGGTAACGATTGTTGCCCTGCTGTGTTGGTAGATGGTTTATCTGGTGTGGACGACGATGTGTCCTGTCCTTTTTTCAACAAAGCTTCAAGTTGAGCTTTCATTTGAGTACTCAGCGGGTTTGATAATGAAGTCTCCACTTTATGCATTGAGACTTCGGCATCCTTCGAATTTTCCTCAGCACTCTGCTTGTCGGAACTTCCTGCTTCCAAACCCTGAGGTGTAGCTTCCTATGTAGATGGAGGTGTCATTGGTTCTCCCTGTAATACCCTATGCAAACTATTCCTTCTATGCCTTTGGAAATTATAGAAACTGGCTAATTGATCTAGAGCCAGAGTTTAGACTCTGCTCAATACTTCCCTATATGACCTGTCTCCCCTGAATATTTCATCTTGTGGGGAATTGTCATGCACATACTTCTTTAAATTGTATTGATCTAGGTGGGTTTCCACGATCTTATGGGGATCATTCCTTGTAAACTCAATATTAACTAATTTGACGTCTTCTAGAGCCCCAGCCTCTACTTTTGAATGGCCGAAATCTTACAACGAAAACATCCCAACCTAAAGAGAGAAGGTTGGCCATAAACTTGGATCAGCTGCCACCTGTCCCCCTCAAGATCAACGACTCAGTGCTTACTTCAAGGTTTTTCCCCGGCATTGTACTTCATGCAAATTTTAAGATTCCAAATGTCGGTGAGCCGCTGATCTAAACTGCTCCAGGATTCCTCGCCGCTGAAAGACTAAAACTGCATGTTGCTTGCGGTTCAAGCCCGAAATAGAATGTTCTGAAAGCTATGTTTTGAGCTCAAGGCTGATACCTGCGCAAGCAAAGGACTGGGTCGCCTTGTGACCCTTAGACAGTCTTATGTGATAACATTTGGCTCCACAGGGGATGGCATGCTCCCTGCGAGCTGCCAAGAATGCGTAGTTCCAGTGCCTTAGTTGTTGGGCTATGGATTCTAGCTCAAAACTTTCGCCGAAGAAAACAAGGAAATATGTACACTACTCTAATAAAAACAAAAACAAACACATGGGCTCCAGAAGGAGATTATTTATGTACAATTCTAGGCTAATTGACTTTTACAACGTGCTAGGTGAAAGAAAACATCCACCATAGCCACCCAGATTGTCTGGTAATATAACTCTTATTCACTTCACTACAGATGATCCATAAAAATCTAGGGAGGTATGAAGAGGAACAAGAACATGGCTTGGAACACTGACCATACCCCAAAATGATGATAATATGAATAATTATGCAGGCTTCAATGCTTTTGGAAAACACAGCTCCATATATAACCCCACAGGGTCACAAAATTTGTAATGAGGAAAGATCAACTGGTAAGAAATTAACTCATGTCCTTCATTGTGGCTCACCCGTTGTTTGATGTTCTCAGGTGGGTAGAGAGATGATACGAGTCGGCTGATCCCAAGTGGTATTTGCTCGTTTACAGGTGCTGGATTTAAGAATCACAACTATGATCAACCAAGAACATATAGTTATCTATGAAATCAACCACTACTTGATGCTCAAAATGTTTTGAAAACTTATCATAAGATTGATATGCATCCCTACCCATAGAAAAATCTACAACTATTGAAGGATATGATTCCAAATGTGAATCAAACCCACTTCCTTATTGTTATTCAAGACCTGATTCATACTCACTACCTTCCTGCTCAGAATCTGAGACATACTAACAATCTCCTTTCTTATGCACGTGCAATTCTTCGAGACATGCCTGCATACGAACCCCTCTACTAGCCTTGATGTTCTCTTCGACTTCTTCAACATCTTCAAAAAAGTGTCTTAATGATGAAGATTTCCTTTCTCTTGGGAGAAGGATAAGCTCTGGATGCTAATCCATGACATAGTACACCATGGCAGCAGTCTATGTGGGTCTGATCTCCACAGGCATACTATGATAAATGTTGTAAAACCTCTTGTTGAAGACAACCAAGGCTTCCTCTTCCCCTCTTCTTAAGGCATTAAAATCAAACTAGTACTGATCAAGGGACTTGTTCTCACCCCAACACTTTAAAAAAGCATGGCATAACTTGATCCAAGAACCAATAGAACTGGCTCCCGAACATTTAAACCACACAACAACATATCCAGAAAAATAATGTGAGGACAACCTCATGGAAACATCCTCATGAACAATATCAAACTGATCAATAAAGTTCTCAAAGGCCTAGAAGTGCCTCTCAGCTATAACATGATCCTCCCCAGAAAACCGAGGAAGATACTCAAAGGAATAGAGAGGATGAGGATGAAGGTCAAGTGGGAGCCTTAAAGGTTTAAACATCTTGTCTCTATTCTTAGCTTGAAAACTGGTGGTATGAATATGAGGTTTAACAAGAACATGGACAGGCTCGTCAGTAATAACGAAAGACAATGAGATCTTAGAAGAATTTGAATCATTTTCAACCCCCTCAAGGCTACAAGGGTGATCAATTTCATGAGGAAATCAAATACAAATCTCACTTTTATGAACAGGCTGAGGTGAAGACACAAGATCAGCATCTACAACACAAGAAGAGGGCATGTCTTCTTCTTCCAAGAATGGATAAATAAAGGAAGGCTTATTATCACCTGAATAGACAAAGCAGAGGATAATCCTTTTTATATGTAAATGGAAAGAGAGAAATGAGTTGATAAAGAAAAACAGGATTTCATGAAGAAATCTCATAAACTAATACTTGGTCTTCCCCTTCGGTATGGTCATCTTTCTATCAACAAGGTCCTCCCCAGTGGAGTATTTGATTGTGGAGTCGCCAAGTGAATTCTATGCAGTCTGAATGTGTATGGTCTTTGTTCACCATCAAAAGGCCAAATCTGATCGTTGTCGCTCTCCAAAGGAGCTTTTCAATCTAGGGCAGCAGCTAAAGCCTTCTCGAGAAAGCTTTCTTTTCTTGATAATCCTCTTTGGGTCAGCTTCAGGTGTAGCCAGAGGAAAGTGTGGAGTAGACCTCGTGTGTCTGACTTTCGGAGCCACAACTGAAACAGTGGAGTCGAAACAATGGAGTCTCCAGGTGCAAGTTTCAATCTTTTATGTATTGAGTTCTAATGCACCTTCAGAATTAGTAAGCTTTGTCATTCTATTCCAGGGAAATGTCTTCAATTTGTTCCCTGGCAACGACGCTAGAAATATTAGCACTAGAATTCACCCTCAAATTGCATAGAAGGTAAGCCCAGTACCCATCAGTTTATATAGTAAATGTAAATGAGTTTTAGGTGATCAAATGGAGAGGACTCAATGATAATAACGTTCTAACTCAGAAATCTAGACTAGCTTGCATAAGCAATTAAGGTTTGGAATCAACTTCAGTCAGTAAGTTGGATTAAGGGTGAATAGATAGAAGAATTTGGTGAGGAGACTGTAGAGGTTTGTTGTGGACATCAGGTCTTCCAGCAGCCTAAGTAGGAAAAACTTAAACACAAGATCCTCTTGAATTCAAATCTCAAAGAAACTGAAAGAAATTATAACGGCACTATAATATAACATTCATCATAATATAGTCATAACAATCCATGTGAATCAGTCAATCTTGAACTCTCTCAATATCAGAGGCAAATAGGATGGAGCAAGAAAGTTGACTTAGATTAACCAAGATGTCTCAAAAACAAATACATAACTAGAGAACCAATGTTCTCCATAAAAATATTACAATAGCAGAGAGCCTAGCTCAACCATTCCACCATAATAAAATATCAGAACTAACTACTTATACTCAGAACTGATGCAACCACCAGGAGTGTGATCAGACCATTGCATTCAAATTTTTCATTCGGTGTTTGCTCTATCAAACTGTGCAGGCCTTCTTACATCAGACACGAGCTCGACTCATTGTGGGATCTGCGAGAAAATATGTCCACCAGGGAGCTTTGGACTGACAATCGGCCCCCACGACCCTTCTCTCCACGCATTCCATTTATGGGGTGAGACGAGGTCTTAATCACTGCCCCCATTTTCAATAACTACCTTCATCAGTATTAGGATGAGTCATGACACCCGTGAATGTTCCAAGTAGTGCCCATGACTTCTTTGAGTCAATTCCGACGCCTCGAGGCCAAGAAGATCTTCTTATGTGACCAAATACGGGTGCTTTCGGCCTTTGGTGCAGCTCCTCTCCATCGCTCCATCTTCAATGTGACCAAGGGCCATGACCCTATGCAATTGCACAATTGCGGGCGCTACTAAGGGTGGTCTGAAAGAAAACCGCTTTTGTCCCCACAATTCACCATGAACCACCATTCGTCCCTTTCAAAAAACCACGGTTCTGATTGCGGCCCACCCTTGATATTTTAAAACATGTGAACCTTCCAACCCCGCAATTTGGCGTGACCGTTGATCTTGCGATCTAATATTAGGCCCTCTGATCAACGGCTCATCTCTAGCACTTTTTAGATTGATGGATCAGATCTTCCCCTTCAAAAGAACGATCGAGATTTGCTTCATAGATCTGCCTTCAAGAATTTCAATTCTCAAACTCCATTTCCCTCCAAGTAAAACCTCTTAAGCTGAGAATCTGATGACACGTGGATCCCTGAGATCGACAGCAGAGACGCTTTTTTGGGTCTCCGGACTCTGGGAAAATAAAATCTCAAACCTGGGCTCCCAAAGGCCTTTACCCAGAGCTAGCGATATACTGACGCATATCCTCATGAATCAAACGGTCGAGGATTACTTCGGGCCTTTATCTGGAGCTCATGGATTTTAGCCACATGTCCCCGCTGATGGGTGGTCCAGATGACATCATATGATGTCACATCTACTGATGTGTCATGATAAGGAGGGTGACATGGCCATGAAAGAATGACCTGGAAAGAGTGCCATGTGTCATGCCTGATGAGAGTGTGTCACTTGCTTTGGCACTTCAGGACTTCAGCCACTTCGGGACTTTAGGCGCTTTGGGACTTCAGGCGCTTCGAGACTTCAGCCACTTCGAGCCTTTGGGCGCTTCGGGACTTCGGTGCTCCGGGCCTTCCGAGACTTTGTGAGGCACTGTCACTAAGAACAATGACTCCCTGTTGATTTTGGGATCAATTTTCTACGATGCTTCGAGAGTTTGGGCTTCAGCTCTTTGAAATTGTTTTGCACTTCTCACTTCTAAACTCTCGAAGCTCTTTTCCCCAAACACTTGGATCGGCTGCCACCTGTCCCCCTCAAGATCAATGGATCAATGCTTAATTAGAGGTTTTTCCCCGACATTGTACTTCGCGCAACTTTTAAGGTTTTGAATGTCGGTGAGCTGCTGATCTGAATTGCTCCAGGAATCTCCATCGCTGAAACACTAAAACTGCCTGTTGCTTGTGCTTCAAGCCTGAAATAGACTGTTCTGAAAGCTGTGTTTTGAGCTCAAGGTTGACACCTGTGCAAGAAAAGGATCAGGTCGCCTTGTGACCCTTAGACAGTCTTATGTGATAACATGAGGATTTATGAAAGTCAGTAGGAATCAAGAGACAGTTGACCATGCCATATAACCCTCAACAAAAGAGAGTTGCTAAGAGGAAAAATAGAACAATTTGTGAGGCAATGAAAACAATGATGTTTGACCAGGATCTGCCAAAGTATTTATGGGCAGAAGCTACCTCCATTGTTGTGTATATTCAGAACAGGTGTCCACGTGCTATCTTTAAGGACAAGAATCCTGAAGAGGTCTTCTCGGGGAGCAAACCTGAATTAGGGTATCTAAGGATCTTTTGGTGTCCTGTGTATATTCATGTCTCTAAGGAAAAGAGGACAAAGATGGAACCCTCAGGAAAGAAAGGGGTTTTTGTGGGGTACAGTGAGAACTCCAAGGCTTACGGAATTTATGTACCAGGTCAAAGGCAAATAGAGGTAAGCAGAGATTTGATTTTCCATGAGGAAGCCACATTTAAGAAATCCAGAGAACTTCAGCAGGAATCAGAAGCAGTTCAACCAGCTTCACCCTCTTTTGAAAATGAAGAGTCATATGATCAGAGGGAGGAACCTCATGAAGGGTCAAGTAATGATCCCCTAGAACCTGTTGAAGTATTAGAAAGAACTCTTGAAGAACCTCTAGTCAAAAGGAAAGTAGAGTGGCTTACAGAAATAGTGTAGGATGTAGAAATGATAGCTGCTCCCAAAGGAAATTGCAGAGAAAGGAAGAGGCCTCGTAGGTTTGGAGGCTATGTTGCAATGATGAGTAGCATTAGTGATGTCGAACCTTCTTCATTTGAAGAAGCAGATAAATTAAAAGTATGGAAGGATGCCATGCTTGAGGAATACAGGTCTATTATAAAGAACAATGTTTGGGACATTGTGCCGAGGCTAAAAGACAAATCAGTGGTTTCTTTCAAATGGATCTATAAGATCAAACATGCAACTAATGGAAGTGTGGAAAAGTTCAAAGAAAGATTTGTAGCCAGAGGCTTCACTCAGAAAGAAGGAATTGACTACGAAGAGACTTTTTCTCCTGTAGCTAGGTATACCTCCATTTGAACTATTATTACTTTAGCTTTCGTTCTTGGTTGGAAACTACATCAGATGGATGTAAAAACAACAGTCCTGAATGGAAAGATTGAACAAGAGGTCTTTGTGGAACAACCAGATGGTTTTGTACTGCATAACAAAGTCACTTTTGTATGCAAGCTAAGGAAGGCATTGTATGGTATTAATCATGCTCCCATAGTATGGTATGACAGGATTGATGGATTTCTTAAAAGCCTGGGCTTTCAGAAAAGTGATGTTGATGCAAATTTGTACTTCAAGGTAAGAGGTAACCAACATGTTATACTAATCCTATATGTTGATGATCTCTTTCTAACAAGAGATGAAGGGCTAATAGCCTGGTGTAAGAGGGAGCTAACCTCTGAATTCGAGATGAAAGACTTAGGCTTGATGCATTAGTTCCTAGGATTGGAAGTGTGGAAAAGACAAGGCGAGATATTTCTGGCACAAGGAAAATACACAGTGGATGTATTAAATAGGTTTGGTATGATGGATTGAAAATCCATGTCTACTCCGATGGTTACCAACCTGAGGAAGCTGCATGATTCTGATATAGGTTCAAATTTGGTGGATCCCACCATGTATAGGCAGTTGATTGGATCATTGATGTACATGATCCACACTAGGCCAGATATATGCTATGCAGTGATTGCAATGAGTGAGTTCATGACTAAACCGAGACAAAGACATTGGGTGGCAACAAAGCACATCTTGAGATATCTCAGAGGGACCATTACTTATGGTTTGATATATACATCCAGTGGTGGTTTATTTCTGCATGGGTATGCAAATGTTGACTCGGCGGAAAGCCCAGTGGATTGAAAGAGTACTTCCAAATACTGCTTCAGTTTAGGATCCACTATGATCTCTTGGTCAAGATGGAAGCAAGGATCCATTGCACAGAGTACAACAAAGGCTGAGTACATTGCAGCAAGTGATGCTAGCAAGGAAGCAGTATGGCTCAGAAAATTGGTTTTTGGGTTGTTTGGTGACAAGCTCGAGATGACAATGGGTCACTGTGATAATCAAAGTTGCATAAAATTGATAGAGAACCTGATATTTCATGACAGGTCAAAACATATTGACATGAGGTACCACTACATCCGAGACTTGGTCTAGAGAAAAGTTGTAAAGTTACAGTACATAGCCACGAGCAAGCAAGTAGTTGATATCATGACCAAGCCTTTGAACTCGAGACAGTTTGTGCAACTGAGAGGAAAGCTTGGTGTGACTGAGAATGACTCCTTCTCTGAGAGGGAGTGTTAAATTTGGTAGCATTTATAGTCATTCTCCAATGAGAGGCCATATGGGCCACGCTGAGGCTAGCCAGGGAGATTTGGAGAATCAACCAATCTTGTGAGGTATTGAAAAAAGCCAGGGGGAACGTACAACCTCTGTGAGTCAAACCAAAATTCAGGATGAACGATATGTTATGTGAGTCAAATGCAAAAGTCAGGGGGGACGTACAACCTCTGTGAGCATAGACAGTCTAGTGAAAAAGTCAGGGGGAACATACAACCTCTGTGAGCATAGAAAAACTAGTGCAAAAGTCAGGGGGAACGTACAACCTCTATGAGCCTAGTCAAGCCCTGTGAGCCATGAGAAAAACTCAAGGAATATAGCAAAAGTTAGGTTGAATATAAAATTCCTATGAGCTAGAAACAAACAATATTCCTAATATTGCAAATGATATAAATGTATTGATCTAGTGCGTTGGCACGTGTAACAATATCCACCATGAAGAGAATTTTGAATTGCCTTGTAAAGAGTCAAGTTGTAACTCTTAAGTCTAGCTCTATTTTAGAACTAAAGTGTAATGTTGAGTTGCAACTGAAGTCTTAAGTCTAGTTCTATTTTA
>JZKD02S2291765.1:240806-251441 GCA_000966675.3 Picea glauca
ATTTTCTGTTATAATGGACTATAACAGAACACCTTGTTTAGGAAATGTCATGTAATTTGTTGGGTCGGTTCTTTAAATTGCAGCATGACTAGTACATAGCAATCTAAACAAAGTTCTGACCATATCGAAATCTTGAGGTGCATATGACCAGACCCCAGATCTTCTATCCCCATATTAGTACATCATGTAGATCTAATACACTGCTCCATAGATACACGCCAATCTACACATCATTCAGTTTTTGTCCCATTTTTATCATATAATATTATTACCTATTTTTGTCCCGTTTTTGTCCCATTTTTACTATAATTTCTGACGTAGCGGTGTATTTTGATTGTATAGTTCATGAGCAAGTCTAGGAAGACATACTAGTCAGTGAGGATCGACAAATATTGATGTTTAAGATGAAAACATTGGTAACTGCTACGGAAAATTTTCATGATGATGACAAGCTGGGAGAGGGAGGATTTGGCCTTGTATACAAGGTAACATAGGCCAAGAAAGCTTCTACCAATTTTAGGAAACTTGAATTATAGTACTAGCAGGTTACTCTCGTCTCACCCTTGACCGTTGGATGTAAATTATTAGCTTGAAAATAAAAATATAGTAGAAAGACAATTAAGCTTAAATACTTTACAAAATCCTCAAACGGATCTTTTGTCTAAGTTTCTCAGGGAACTACTCATGATGGAAAAGAAATAGCTGTGAAGAAGCTATCCTTAAATTCTGTTAAGAAAAATACATAATTACATCCTTAATCAGTTAGTTAGTTAGTTTACCGTTACAGGAGTTGGTAACTATGTAAGGTCTTGTAACCATATTGTGTAACTATACATGTTCATATTAATAGAATATACATCAATAGTGTAGTGTGTTGCATCAATTCTATCTCTGTTTAATATTTTCATGATATCAAAGCAAATTTGGACCTCACTCCATCACTAAAGAGCCCAAGACCCAGGGATATGGAAGTCTCTCCATTTGAGAGAAGAGGAATTGAAGTCGTTCCATTCAAGAGAGGAATCGATCTTGAAACTGATGTTATATAACAAAGGAAGAGCAGCAGTCAGTGATAAAGAACAATCATTGTTAACGCAAAAGATATGAAGCTGGTAAATTCCTGAATTAAAAAAATCGGTTGGAATTCTGTGCAAGCAAAGTATGTGGGTTTCACGTGCTGAGGAAAATGCGTAGAGAGAGCCAAAGTCAATTGTCTGTTGAATTTTGCAAGGTGTGTTATGGAGATGATAGCCGGAGGTTGTCACCAGGAAGCCAGCCACGGGAAGCAGCGATTTGGTTCACCAAGAAGCCAGCCACGATTTTGGTAAAGCTCATAAAGACTCAAATTTCATTTATTTATGCTTTTAAAACTTCTATGAAAAATGGTTGCGCATCCATCATTGCAAGTTCCCGACGATATATTAAAAAAGGATTGGAAAGACAGAGTGGCCTGAGAAATGATGCTCTAAATTTTAGAGTGAATTAGAACCCCTCAAGCAAGGGTCGGAATCTTGAGAACCATAAGCATTATTTATAAAAAAAAAGGATAAATGAAGTGTTTTATACCGAATTTAAAAGAGGTTGTATTAAAAAGTTGACTATTTTAAATTTTAATTTGAAAGGCCATGTGATTTATTTTTGGCTTTGTAAAGAGACATTAAGAACTCAGTCAAGAATTAAAACTTTATGCCAAGGTGAAGTGAAAAAGTAATGTAGGGGAGATATTTATGTGGAAAATCTGAAAAAATGAAAATATGTTGATGAAGGGTTTGTGAGAATTTAATTTTTACATGTTTTGGAATTTGAAATGTAAAAAGGTATTGAGTTTAGCTAACTCAATACGGATGCTTGTTAAAATTAGCTACTCTAACAAATGGCAAGAGAATATTGAAATCCAAGACAGGTAAATTCAAGAGGAAAACACATGGTAATGATTCTTATATTAAGAAATTTGCAAAGAGTGAAGCAACTTCAGTGAACAAAAGAAGAAGATTCCAGTTAGGTCCATAGAGAGCCAGTGAATCGAAGAAGTAGATTCCAATGAAGAAGAGTCGCCATGGAGTGAATAGTTTGCAAGAGAGAAGATCGAGGGCCGCAAGACAAAATTATTGTCTCTTCCATTATTGAAGAGAAAAAATCCATTTTTATGGACAACGTTTCCGTATTATTGAACAGTAAAAACTGCATGAAGAAATTCGCAAAGAAGAAAGATGGGCAGAGGCATGCAACAAAATATAACTAAATTTTAATTTTTGTTTTTTTCATTCATTAGCAAATACATAAGAAATGAATGAAGTTTTTTGGTAAAAGTTTTTTGGTCTCATTTCTAAGAAGTTGTGAGCTTTGCTATAGGCAAGCTTTGTTCCCCATGTTTAGTAAGCCCTGATACATCACAACTATATGCAAACTTTGTTCCTCATGTTCAGTAAGCCATGATTGAATCAAGCCTACATAGGTCAGTATGTGATCATGTAGCATGTATCTTTGGTTTCGACCAGCATGAAGCACTGGCCATGATACTTCACAACTATCCCTGGTTTCGAGCAGCTTGAGGCGCTGGCCAGAAGGAATGTGGTATGAAGTCCACTTTGGTAAAGGAATGTGGTATGAAGTCCACTTTGGTAGATACAAGGGTGTCTACTCGTATGCTAACTTGATGATTGTATTGGAGAATTTGAATCTTTGATTAACAGGGGAAATGTGAGATATTAATCTCAGAGTCAGGACCAAGTTTTGTTTAAGGGGAAGTGTGAAGTCTATTGCATTGGAATGCATTGGTAGCTAGTGTAATAATAGTTTTTCCCGGATCTAACTAAGAAGGAGTGTTAAGAAAAATACTTAATTACATCCTTAACTAGTTAGCTAGTTAGTTTACCGTTATAGGAGTTGGTAACTATGTAATGTCTTGTAACCATATTGTGTAATTATACATATTCATAAATCGAATACACATCAATAATGTAGTGTGTTGCATCAATTCTATCTCTGCTTAATCTTTTCAAATTCTAAGCAAGGAATGAAAGAATTTCTGACTGAAGTCAATGTCACCAAAATGCACCATCGAAATCTTGTGAAACTACTCGGATGTTGTGCAGAGGGATCAGAAAAGTTGCTTGTCTATGAGTACCTAACGAATAGCAGCCTCGATAAAATCCTATTCGGTGAGTCACTTCCATTTTATGATGTATGCAGATAAAAAGTGTTAATGTTTCAACCCGCTTATTTCGATCATGATAATTAATTAGTGTCCTGCATGTATACAGATCCAATCAAACGCAAACAGCTTGATTGGCAGAAGCGTTACAACATCAAACTGGAAGTGGCTCGTGGGCTTCTTTATCTTCACAAGGATTCTCAACCCAGGATTATTCATCGTGATATTAAAGCCGGCAATATTTTATTGGACGAGAAGCTGAATCCTAAGATAGCAGATTTCGGCTTGGCCAAACTTTTTTTCGAAGATGAGAGTTACGTCAGCATGCTGACCAAAGTGGCTGGCACTCAGTAAAATTTCAAGAAAATCATCACTTCCGAACACTATGAAGAGCTATTAGCCATGAAGGATACATAAATCTATGATGATTTCATTTCAAGATGATTGAAAATATTATTGTTGAATTTTACACATCTTGGTTTTTAGGAAATTACGGTCTCAGTTACGCTTTTACTTTTTACAATCCAGCAGTACAGTTTCCTTTGCAAATGACTTTCACTTTATCATTACCCAATTCTTAAATTTTGCCTTCCTATATATAAGCTCTGGTATTGTAATGCGGATATGCAGTGGGTATATGGCACCAGAGTATGCTATGTACGGCCAATTATCAGCAAAAGCCGATATGCAGTGGGTATATGGCACAAAAGCCGAGTATGCTATGTATTGTAATGCTGATATGCAGTGGGTATATGGCACAAAAGTATGCTATGCATGGCCAATTATCAGCAAAAGCCGATGTCTATAGCTTTGGCGTCCTTCTCATGGAGCTTGTCGCAGGAAGGAAGAACATGGATTATAATTTGTTGCCTGAAATGCAGATTCTTTTACGATGGGTGAGACACTGTTTCTGTTGTATTTCCTTAGGAGCATATCTGCAACTATGTTATTACTTGATCTATATACGGTTAGCGAAATACGAGATCAGAGATTTCACTGCGATATGAATTTCGTATCTATTGACTTCTGTACTTGTTATAGTTTAACATAAAACTAAATTAAGGTGGGTTTGTCCATCATGTATTTATGTAATCAAAATGACTACCCATTGTGATTATGCAGGCATGGAGATCATACGAAGAAGGAAATAGCGTTGACATTATTGATCCACTCGCAAGAATTGAAAGTTGCGATGAGGAGCAAGCGTTGAGATGCATACAGATTGGTCTTCTGTGTACACAGGCAGACTCGTCAGTTCGTCCACCAATGTCTACAGTCACTCTCATGCTTTCATCTCATTCTGTGATGTTGCCGGACCTCACAAAACCTGTTTTCCCCAATTCTGTTCGCCGATTTAACTCGAGGTACAGCAGTTGTGGCTCTGGGTTGTCACATGCTTCTGCAACCACACCATCCGCTTCATCTTATCTGGCTCCTGCTCCTCCATCTAACGCCTCTGTTTCTAGTATTGAATTGAATTGGTACCTAGGTGATGTTGATTCGACAGGTTTCATGTTATAGTTGTAACATGAATGAATGCATGTGTTATCATGTGTTTAGGCTTAACGGTTACTGTTTCCTCAGCAGTATTGTTAAGTTTGTTAAATTTCATTTCGATGATGTTAAGTTTTTTAAAACATGTAATAGACTGGTTTTTTTTACAGTTTAGGCTTCACGGTTAGATTTTAGGGTTTGTTTCAATATTGACAATGGCATTTTAGCATGGAATTTGAAGCAATAGACAATTTCTTTCTACAATAGAGGTAGAATAGATAGTAACAACATCAACATGTTGTCAAGCATTTTTGTTGTGAAGAGTTTTGAAATATTTGCAACAACAATTCAATTCCCCATTGTTATACTCTATGGTAACACCAATATATTTCAAACAGATAGGAACCTTGTTCTTCATGCAAGAATGAAACATAGGAACCTTGTTCTTCATTCAAGAAAACATATAGAGATTCATCATCACTTCATTACAGATTTGATATCTTTACAAAGGAAATTTCAAGAGATAGATTTGTTTCATTACAAAAAACAAGCACGTGGGACCATTAAGCATTAAGAGGGATACTGTTAAGTTACTGTGGTGAGCTAAATTTACATGAAATATATATTTTTAGAATATTAGGAGTGGAATAAAGCATGCAAAGACATGCAAGCACTATATTTTTTATATTAAACTACTTTTCAAATTTTATGAATGTATAGATTCACTTTTTTTGAGAGTTATTTATGCATATCATTTTTGGTCAAATTTATGTGTTCCACATATATTCATGTAAAAATTGAAGAAAAAGTAAAAATAAAATATGATTACCTATGATAACCCTATATAGTTCTCTTTTTTAAGGGTGGGCAAAAGTGGTGCATTTTTTCTCAATTAAATGGCACCATTTCTTTTCAAAGTATTTTAAAAAAATACCATGATAATAACAAGAAGGATTTGCATTGTATATAGTTGTATAATTTTCATGTCCACATCTAATTTTATCATGCTCATAGATATCAATTATTAATTAATTGTGTCTCTTTCCATCTAAATTTGGTATGAAAGTATGTTCAAATAGGCATTGCGATCATTTTATTTCTACATAAGACATTAGGTTGCTTGAAGACCAAACTTTGAACAATGTTGAAAATCACAATTCTATGCACAATGTATCTTCATGTGATCCTATTGCAAGATGATGTTTTAGCATTATTTATTGTTTCTAGATCCTCATAGCATCTCCTCATTAGTAGTTGCTAATATTTTCATGCAACGAGATCGTGAGATTGGAGTTAGTTACACAAGAGTTCAAAAAATTGTTTAGCAATGAAGTTTGAGAAAAGGGAGGAGGAAAACATAAGGTCATGAGATCAAGGCCGATTTCATAGACACTACTTAGAGAAACCCAAAAACACTCTACCATGGAGTTCAATAAGTTGGAAATTAGGGAAAATGTTTCCATCTACGTCTCATTGTTAAGCTTCATTGTGATTATGTACATAATAGGTGGATATTGAACTATGCTTGTTAACTACTAGAACTAGTAGTGCCAAGGTGGAGATGGGAGTGTCCAGGAAGTGCCTAGTGTTCTCTTTATAATTGCATGCCTCTTCTTTCACCAACTGTCTGCCCTTTGACCCTATTCATAATAGAGTTTAATAAGTAACAAGAGATATGTGTTACGCAAAGGATCTAGGGGAGTGTTTATAGGGTAGTGTTGTCATTGGGACAAGTGTACGCCTTGAAGAAAATTGCTTCAATGATGAAGGAAAAGAAGACATGAAAATGATGACAACAATCCAACCAACTAGAAAAATTCATTATAAAAATCCAATTAAGTTATTAACCTTTCAAGAGAATCCACCCCAAAGGAACAATTGCTTCCATGAATACCATTCCATGGTCCATTACATTTTTTCTTGAACTATTGAACTATTGTTATTAGTATTCTTGTCTAATAACAGCGTTGTTGTTTATTGATTTATTATGGATCCATGGAACTCTCTATCTCATACATCAGAGAACATGCTTTTTTCCACCCTTCACTATATACACTATGTTCTTTCCTAAAGAGGTATATATAGGTAAGACACTATACAAGGATGCTTCAAACAATTCAATCGTTGTACCATTATGGATATTCCATTTTTCATTATCAATATACAAACTATACCAAGCAATGATAATTGCTTTAACTATCAAATGACTTTGAATTTGGCGATTAAATTGCAAAAATTTCTTAAGACGAAAGATGCATGTGATGTGAACGAATACTACAACTAGTTTGAAAACAAAATGCTATACCTCCTCTTAGTTTGAAAATGCTTTGTATATTATTAAAACCAATTAAATACCTTTAAAAAAATGTTAAGTGCCACATGGGGAGCTTTAGAAGTTATTTGTGAAGGCTTAATAGGAAAGCAATATCCATCCTGTTGCAGATTCTTTAAGACTTTGTCAGTCGAATGCCCATCCATGCTACCATGGATCGTGACCATCCTGTCGCCAACCTTGACATTCGTGCTTAGTTCGACGACCTATTTCAGTTTTGGTTTCGGTTTCCTCTTACATTGTCTTCTACCTTCTCCCTTCGAGGGATGACCGAGTTGGCACACTAGTTTAAATCATAAATGCAAAGGGATGGTACATTGGTATGTTTGAGTTTGAAATTCAAAATTTAAACAACATCCCTCCAAACCACCGCCTCCCCTTTGTTCCCAAGCCTATTTTAAAAACACTATGTTTTCACACTACATTGAAAAGAACATTTCAGAGTGATTCAACCAGAGAGCATTGACTATGGAGGTTTGCGGATGAGAGGGGAAAGTGAAGTTGTTAGGTGTGACTCTCAGTCCCTTTGTGGCGCGGGTTTGTGGAGCGGGTTCGAACAACACTTGCTCCAAAAAAATCGATTACGAGTTCATCGAAGAAGATATTCAAAAAAAGATCCAGCTGCTATGGAAGTCAAACCCTATTCACAAGAAGATTATGGTGCTCTTCCACAACGCGAAGCCTGCCTGTTTGCGAATTGATGATTATTGTGCAGTACATCAAAGAGGCATGGGATAGTAAGCGCCAAATATCATGCCCAAACATCCATATTACCATCCATTTCCATCTTCTAGGTTGCCTTTATAGACTACAAGGTAATTCATCCATTCATTCGTTATCTGCTACTTCGGTTTTTGAAAGTTTCAATTACATTTTTTTTATTGTGTCTCTATGATTTAGAATGGTGACTGCAGCTTGTTCCATGTCTTTTAGAAGTTTTCAAGGGCCAGGGTAAGAAGCAACATATGGCGGTGGAATAATCGATGTCAAACTTTATTTTGTTAGAGGAAGCTCTGCAAACAAGCTACTGCTTATCCTCCAAAGAGTATTTTAGAGATGAGCTAGGCTCATGACAGGAGTTACCGGCAAGAATAAGGTTGTGCTACTGGTTGGATTCTTTTCCATTGTTCTGGTGTCTATGGAGATGATGGTGATGAAGGAAGAATCTATTGAACTAAGTTGTGGGCCGATCACTTTGATTATGAGTCAATGTGTTTGATATCTGACATCTGGGAAGGGGAAACCATTCCCTGGTTGTTGCGGAGGAGTGAAGAAGTTGGCACCTTTGGCCACCACCACCCCTGCTAGGAAGGAAGTGTGGGAATGTTTGATGAAGGATTATTCCCAATACCCCAACATTAATCCACGTGTCATTTCTTCTCTCCCATTTTCCCGTGGTGTTAACCTTCCCTTCAAAGGCTCCCTCCAGAATGATTCCAACACATACTTCCCTTCAAAGACTCCCTCCAGACCGATTCCAACACATACAGTTCCTCCCTATTGGAAACATGCCAACAAATTTACTCATGTGGTCACATGCACATGCACATGCGTGCAATCTATTTATGAATTGTTTGTGTAACTATGTGATCTATTCATGATCGTTTTGTATAATTGAGTGATAGATGTTATATATGTGAGCATACCCATAGAGGTGGAGTACAATGTGAGATAGAGAGCAGAGTGTGTGTGAGGAGAGTATGATTGTATGCCTATGAAGGCTATTGTAATACTCGCTTGAATAATAAGAAGACTGATAATCATTGCCCATGGTTTTTTCCTTCATTAGGTTTCCACATAAATCACTGTGTCAATTTGTGGGATTGTTGTGCTTGGTTTAATGTGTGTTTGATCTTTCTTGTTTATGCTCTGGTTAATGCTATGGTTTGCTTCCACTGCCTAACAAGTGCTATCATAACTCAGATTTGAAGTAGCAGAGAGCGAAAGAGAAGAGAATATAGTCGTTGGATCGAAGAGAAGGTTAATCGAGCCGAGTGAAGTGGATCAGCCGAAGACGGATTTTATTACATCGTCGTGGGAAGATATTTATACACAGTGTGACATCGTTGCACGTTGTAGTTTGACAAGGTGCGACAATTTGCATGCAAATCATTGGAGGCTACCCATTAACAAAGTGTGACAATTCCTAATCGTCACAGGTCACAGGTGATACGTGCGACAATCAATAAAAAAAAAAAAACTTTTGGTAATAGTATGAAGGTCGATCCAAAAAAATCAAAGGTTTTTTGTCTTATTCATAAGACATGGTTGTGACTTATATCCCTTGTCTTATTCATAAGACATGGTTGTGACTTATATCCCTTGTCTTATTATGGAGAATCCATTATTAAATAATGGAGGTAATCTTTTTTAGAAGGTGCCTTTTTTTATAATAAAAGGTAAAAGGGTGGAAGGGGTTATAGTTTTTTAATAAAAGGTTTTTTAATAAAGTTTTTTTAAAAACATTTTAATTAAAGTTTATATTTGTTTGGGATTTAACCTTAAATATAATAAAATTCCTCCATTATAAAAAGGTTCATTTTTATAAGCAGTGGTTTTGGAGTTGTTTCTGCTAATGGCGAAAGTGCAGAGTTCCAAGTTTGAGGTGGAAAAGTTCAGTGGTAAGAATAGCTTTGCGTTATGGAAGCTCAAGATGTGAGATTTTCTTGTGCAATAAGGATTGCAAAAGGCCTTGGCTGGAAGGTCAAAGAAACCAGCAAGCATGAAATCTGAGGACTGGGAGGATCTCGATGTAAGAGCCCTCAGTACTATTTGCATGTGTCTGTAAGATGAGGTATTGTTTAACATTGATGAAGAGACAAGAACAAGAGATTTGTGGACCAAACTGGAGAGTCTGTATATGACAAATAACTTATCAAACATAATCTTCTTAAAGAGGCAGTTGTACAGCTTGTGGATGAAAGAAGGTACGAAAATTGTTGATCACTTGAATGTCTTCAATACTCTGATTTGTCAATTAACTGCTATGGAAGTAAATTTCGAAGATGAGGACAAGGAAATTACATTATTGTGTTTGTTTCCTGAGTCTTGGGATCATCTCATCACAACTGTGTGGTTTAACACAACAAATGCAATTTATTATGATAATGTTGTGGGAGCTCTGTTGTGTGAGGAAATGAGGAAAAGATCCAATAATGAAACCTCAACAGTAGAAGAAATGGTGGTCAGAGGTCGATCTACAGAAAGAGGGAAAAATTAGAGGGGTACATGAAGGTCTAAGTCAAAAGGAAAGAAGAGTAAGCAGAAATGTTGGTTCTGTAGAAAATATGGCCATCTCAAGAAGGATTGCTGGAAAAGACAGAATGCATCCAAGGAGGACTCCACAAAAGAATCAAAGGAAGCTAATGTAGTTGAAACAAGTTCAAGTTCCAGTTCAGGTATGGTTGATGAGGTATTTTCTACTTGTGATGTTTCACATCAACATCAGCATTGTTTGTTAGATTCTGGTGCATCCAGCCACATGTGTCTTCATAGAAATTGGTTCTCAACTTACCAATCTATTGATGATGGTGTTGTTTTTATGGGAAATGTTTTTTCTTGTCAAATTGTTGGAGTTGGTAGCGTCCGAATTAAAATGCATGATGGTTCTGTAAGAACATTAACATATGTAAGACATGTACCTGAACTAAGAAAG
>JZKD02S2291765.1:264710-276867 GCA_000966675.3 Picea glauca
CATTCACATATCTCAATATTCTCTTTCCTTCCTTCCAATGTGATACTTTTGGAGTTTCCATGAACCTTGAAATTAGGCTCACTCCATACGTAATATCAGGTCTTGTCATTGTGATGTGCATAAGATTGCCTACCAGTATTTTAAACAGTGTGGGTCCACCTTGGACCCTCTATCTTCCTTTCTTAACTTCAATCATGTTATGAAAGGTGTTGGTGTTGCTTTTAAATTAAACATAATGAATCTTTCAATATTTCATGTGCATACTTGGATTGTGAGATAAATATGCCAGTTTTGGACTTGTGCACTGTTATTCCCAAAAAATATCTCATAAGCTCTAAATCAGTCATTTCAAATTCATCCTTCATGACTGACTTGAATTCTTCTATGCCAAAGTCACCTGTAAAACTCAAATCATCCACATATAAACAAACAATTAACATATTACCTTGATGATTTTCTTTGATGTACATTTTTGGCTCACTTTCACTTCTATGAAATCCATTATGTGTGAGATAGGAATCAATGTTACCAAGCTCTCGGAGCTTGTTTTAACCCATACAATGCTTTCTTCAATCTGTACACTTTGTCTTCTTGTCTTGGAACCTCATAGCCTTGTGGTTGTTACACATATACTTCTTCTTCTAAGTTTCCATTCAAAAATGTTGACTTCACATCCATCTGATAAAATTTCCACTTATACTGTGCGTAAATTTCTAACATTGTGTTGACTGTGTCCATGCGTGCAACTGGTGCAAATGTTTCATTGTAATCAATTCCAGGTTGATGTGTAAAGACTCTTGCAACTAATCTTGCCTTGTACTTATGTACATTTCCTTCTTCATCTTTCTTGGTATTATAAATCCACTTGACACTAATGACATCCTTGTCATCAGATACATCTACCAATTTCCATGTTTGATTGTTCTCTATGCATCTGATTTCTTCATCCATGGCTTGCACCCATACATCATTTTTTGACAGCTTCTTCAAAAGTTAATGGATCATCTATTTGTGAAAAAAAAGAAAAAAATGAAAAACAATTTGATGTGTCTTCATTATAGATGTCGCACAGACTTCTTATCTTCCTTGGTTACATTCTTGCTAATGTTGGATTTGGAGATGTAGAACTACTCGGACTGCTTGTTGGTGTTTGTTTCTCTCTATGCGTAGACTGCGCACTTGTTGTTCTTACTGAAGTATTTTGCGTGGTGATTTGTGTCGCAGTGTTAGGTGTAGAAGGGACTACGCACTAACTTGTACATGGTGTTTGAACCACTTAATCTTCTATGTCATCATGTTTCATTACATCAATAATTTTAATTGTATTTGCTATGGTTCCATCCCATGCTTCATTATCCACGAACTAAACATCACAGCTGATTATGAATTTTCTTGCAACAGGGTCATACAACTTGTATCCTTTTGTTTCTTCAGAATACCCCAAAAATATACATTTCTATCCTTTGTTGTCCATCTTCCTTCTCAGTTCATCTAGAACATGTGCGTATGCAATGAAACCAAAAAAAATTAAGTGCGCCACATTATGCTTTAATCCTATCTAGGCTTCTTGAGGAACTCTATTCTTCCCACTCTTTGTTGGACATTTGTTCAAGATGTATACTGCAGTTGCTACTGCTTCAGCCCAATACTCATTTGACAAATGTTTGATTGTCAACATACTGCGTGCCATTTCCATGATGGTTCTGTTCTTTCTCTCTGCGACACCATTCTGTTGTGGTGTGTATCGCGCGGTAAATTTCTTGTAGATGACATGAACTTTACAAAATTTATGAAATTATCTTGACATGTATTATCCTCCTCTATCAGTTCTTAGACACTTGATGCAATAACCACTCTGCTTCTCCACAAGTGATTTAAACTGTTGAAAACAACCCAATGCATCAGATTTATGGTTTAGGAAATAAATCCATGTCTTTATTGAGAAATCATCAATGAATGTAAGAAAATAAGTATTGCCTCCTATAGACAGAGCTTGCATTGGTCCACAAATGTATGAATGTACAATTTCTAGTGGAGATTTTTCTCTGTAAGACTTGCCAACTGGAAATGATTCTATGTGTTGCTTGCCAAATATGCAGCCTTCACATATCCTCTCTGGTTTTTCAATCAATGGCAAACCTTTTACCATATCCTTTGTGTGTAGTAGCTTCAGACCTCCAAAGTTCAAATGTCCAAATCCGAAATGGCATAACCAGGAATCATCATGTATTTCAGATTGGAATGTTGTCTTTATCTCTGTACCACTTTCTCCTTTCTTGATACTGCATGCACTATTTTCTTCATTGGTACTATGTGCACTTTCTGTTGTAAATGCGGTGTCTAACTGCACACTTTTTCCTTTATCAACAACTAGCGTTGTATTATTCTTCTTGGTTGGATTCAATGTCAATGGAAACATCATGTTACTTGTCATCTGGATCTTTGCAATAAGTTGATTGCTTGGGAATTTGTCCATAATCACATGATGATTATCTTCCATGTAGATTATGTATCCTTTTTGTAACATTGGTCCTGTGCTCATCAGATTATGCTTCATACCAGAAACATAATATACATCAGACATAAATTTTTGTTCTCCTTGATTAGTTAAAATGTTATACTTCCTTTGCCTAAGAGTGTGACTTGGATATATGTTCCAAGTGTAACCTCGGTTTGAACTGACTCATCCAAACTAGAAAACAATTCTATGTTTCCTGTCAAGTGGTTACTGCAGTCTGAATCTAAATACCATATGTCACAAGGACTTGCTTGAGAAACATTGCATTCAACTGGAGATACTATATTTGGCATTTATGCAGCGTGCACCATAAACATAGGGCGAGTTTGATTGTTTGTGTTGTTTGAATGATCTTGAATTTGCTTGTTTTTATTATACTGTCTCTTTATGCACTCATATGCATAATGTCCGTACTTTTTATAGTAATGGCACTGAATATTTGATTTGTCAATTCTCTAACAACTTGAATGACTGGTACTTGGGTTTTGACCTCTTCCACCAGTATTTCCAGGACTACTACTGCATCCATCTCTGAAAGAACTTTTTCTTCTGCCTCTAGAGTTATCTCTCCCCCTTCCTCTTCCACGACTTATAGATGATTGCACAGAAAATGCATTCTCTAATGGAATACTTGACTTATTCAATATGTGTCCATGATTAATGAGGGAATCTTGCAATTCATCTAAACTAAATTGACTCAAGTCTTTGCTCTCTTCTAGAGTCACAACAAGGGTATCGAATTTAGGAGGAAGACTCCTAAGTACCTTCTCAACAACTTTTTTGTATTCTATGGTTTCACCATGAGACTTAATTTAATTTATCAGACCAATGACATGGGTATAAAAGGAATCTACTATTTTTGAATCTTTCATTGACATAGTTTCAAAATATCTTCTAAGAATCTATAGTTTTGCAGTCTTTACTAGGTCTATACCATGATAAGAGGTTTGTAATATGTTTCGTGCTTCCTTGGATTGCTTTGTTGATCCAGATTTAGGAGCGAAACAAACTGATTAACAGATAGAATACAATAAACACAGAGATATGAAGAATAACAAAAATATCCAGTGAACAATATCTTCTATTAAATAATGAAATAGGTTGAAACTATAAAATTGCAGAACTTAAACACTTGCTCGAATGGTGGTAGCTATCTCTGAGAAGAGATGTGGTTTCTATGCACATCCATCTGAGTAGAATGGATTCCAATGAGGCTCTGGAGTTCTTTTTTATATTACTCATGAATTCCAAAACCCTAGACATCCAAAAACATAACCCTAGAAGGTTAAATGCCAAAAGTCATGTGGGCCCTATGGGTAAGTCGGTGTAATTTGGTACCTCAACTTCCAAGGGTCGTAACGTTTGCATACAACCTCTGTTTTAGGTGCATAATAGCCCATTGGAAAGGTCTTTTAGAGAACTACACATTTCGTCATCAAACTCTAACTTCATCTATAGTTTGATTGTGGTGAGCCAAAAAAACAACGTTTAGGTCCCCAAAACGGCCCTGGAAGTACAACAAGATGTGATGACATGAAAACATACAAAATAAGCCATTTGGATTAGGTGAGAGGCCACCCGTATCCACCTGGAGGATGTGTGGAGATTCAGACAGCCCTAGAAGTGTAGAACTCACAATTACAAAGCAGTACAGAAGAACATGTTGAACAAAAAATGGACACAAGGAGCCAGTTGGAATAGGTGGGTGGACACCAATATCCACCTGGATCAATCCTTCCCCCTTAGGAAGCAATGGTCTCCATTGCATTGAATTCCCCCATCAGCTGAGGAAACTTTTGTTGGATTTGTCCCTTGGTGAGCCACTTTCCTTGGTGTAGGAGTTTCCCTGCCTTGACAACCCGATAAAGTTGGATCCATTGTTGGCAAGTGCCCTTAACCTGTGTGTCCACTATATGATCAGTGGATGCTTGTTCCATGCAGTCATGGTCGAGCTCTATTGGTGTCATTTGTTTTGCGATCTTTGAGGTGTCCAATAATGGGGGGAAGTATGGTTGAAGGAGGTCCACATTGAATACTGGATGCAAACCAAGGAAGGGTGGAGTGTTGAGCTCAAAATCATTTCTACCCACAGCCTTGGTGATAGTTTAAGGCCCATAACGAAGTGGGCAAAGCTTCCGATGGGGCCCGGTGAGATTCCCCTTCTGCAAATGTAACCAAACTTTATCGCCAACCTGAAACTGGTGTGGTACCCTGTGTTGATCATGGTACTGCTTGTACTTAGCATTGGATTTCTGCAAAATATCCTAGACCTATTGGCAGATGTTTTGAATCCACTCAATGAATATGGTGGCTTTGTCGATCGCAGACTGATTAGGGGAAGAATCTGTTTGTGAAGTGGCAAGAGGAAGTGCAACATCAATGGGTCCCAAGGGTTGGAATCCAACACCCACCTAAAATGGGCTATGGTCGGTGGAACTATGGAGAGCCCTATTGTAACTGTGTTGGACATATGGGAAACTCTCGTCCCATGTACGTGGATGCTTAGAATTTTACATGCGTAGGATGTGCACAATCATCCGATTGACGATCTATGTTTGGCCATCGGTTTGGGGCTGGAAAATAGTGGATTTTGTGAGCTTGGTGTCTAATAGAGACCATAGACTCAACCAAAAGTTGTTGAGGAACCTGTTGTCTCGGTCGGATAATATGATTTTTGGTATCCCAAAGTGGATCCACACTCGTTCTAAGAAGAGCTTGGCAGTATCTACTGCTGTGACATTCTTCTTACAGGCTATGAGGATGGCCAACTTCGAACAATGATCAACGACCACAAACACGTAGTCATTTCCTTGCTTGGTGGATGACAAACTAGACATGTAGTCCATTGAGATGGATTCCCAAGGCTTCTCGAGAATAGGAAGAGGGGTGTATAAGCCTTGCTTCTTGATGGCAGACATGGAAATGGCACAGACAATGCAAGATATGATATGTTTGTTGACGTCCTGTCGAAGTTTTTCCCAATAAAAATGTTTTTGAAGAATGACCACAATTTTCTCTATGCCAAAATTTCCTTCCACCCTATTGTAGTGGGATTCCCAAATCATCTTTGCACGCTCGCTTGTAGGAACACAGAGATGGCCCAAGTGGCATAAGATTATGTCATGAACGTGAAAATCAGTGACAGTTCCTTCTATACCCAAGAGCTTATATGTGGTGGAAAAGTCTGGATCTTGTTGATAAAGTTGGCACCACTCTAATGCATCATGTCCACAGGAATGGAGCACAGTGGTGACTGTAGCCACAGGAGGGCGACTGAGTCAATCAAAAACACGATTGGAGATACATGTCTTATACTTGATGTTGAGATGGAACTGTTGCAGGTAGGTGGACCACTTTTGATGGTGGTTGTTCTGCAATTTCCCCTATGTATGGATGAACTGCATAGGCTTGTGATCAGTGTGTATGATCGTCCCTTTCCCCATAATGTAATGTTTCCATTGACAACAGGATTTTACAATGGAATACATTTCCTTGTCATAGGTGGGGTATTTCCTGATAGTATCGGAGAGTGTCTCACTATGGTATGACACTGGATCCCCGTGATGAGTGAGAACTGCGCCCACAACATATTTATATGCATTAGTCTCAATCTCGAATGGTTGTTGCAGATCGGGCAAGGAGAGTACTGGATCTAAGCACAAGCGATGCTTCAGATCATCGAATGCTCGTTGTTGTTCCTTTCCCCACATGAACTTGGCCCTGCCACCTCCCTTGGTCACCAAGCTGAGGGCCCATGCAATATGGATAATCCCAACACGAACTGTCGGTAGAAGTTGGCTAGTCCCAAAAAGCTCTGAATCTTGGCCAATGTGGTCGAGGCTGGCCAGTCACAGATGACTTGGATCTTAGCTAGATCAACATGTAACCCATGCTCATCAACAATGTATCCCAAGTATTGGACCATGTTCATGCCAAAAGAGCATTTTTCCAAGTTGAAATAAATCTTCTGGTGTTGGAGAGTGCTCAAAACCTATTGAATATGCCGCATGTACTCCTCCCACGTTCTTTTGAATATGAGGATGTCATCCAAATATACTACCATAAAGGAGTTGGTGAAGGGTCTCAATACATCATCCATCAACCTCATGAAAGTGGTTGGTCCATTTGTTAATCCAAATGGAATGACTATCCATTCGTAGAGACCTTCTTTAGACTTGAAGGTTCTCTTCCATACATCAGTTGGTTCGATGGGAACCTAGTGGTAGCTAGAATTTAGGTCAATCTTGTTGAAGAACTTTTCCCCCTTGAGTTGTTCAAGAAGGTCATCAATCCTAGGAATGGGGTAGCGGTTTCGGACTGTGATTTTGTTTAAGGATCTGTAATCAATGTAGAGTCACCAAGTTCCATCCTTCTTCTACACCAGTACAATCGAGCTTCTGCAAGGGGAGGAATTCTGCCTGATGTGCCCCTTTTGAAGAATATCTTGGATCTGACGCCTGATTTCATCATTCTTCATCAGCGAGCGTCGATATATTGTTCCATTAGGTAGAGGTGCATCAAGGGTCAGATCAAATGGATGCTTGACTTGGCAGTGTGTCAATACCCCTGTAGGTGATGCAAATATGTCTATGTATTCTTCCATGATCCCGTCCACTTGCTTATGTTGAAAAGAGAGGCGCTGTGTAGAGGCCACGGATGTGGTGACGACCTTTTTCTTACTGTGAGCATGGATCATAAAGAAAATGAACTTCTCGGTCTGTAAAATGACCTTACTGCATTGCTTAGAAGAGATTAAAGAAATAGCAGCAGATGGCACTACCTTTGGGATCCTGTACAATTGTCTACCCAAAGTGATAATAATACTGCAAGGTCTAGACTCATACATAGAGACCACTAAAAACATTTTAGATTCCTCCATGGCTCTTTACTCAGAGTAAGTATCCCACTAGTCCTTAACATGGGGAACGACCTTGAGGAGTGAAAAAGTGATATTTTCCCTATCGAAAAAATTGTGGATCGAAAAATATCCTTCGAGAAAATTCAACCATTTATCTACAACATCCGCATCTATCAGTCCTTCAAATAATGGAATATCAAAATTTGCATGTACCTTGAAGGGGGTTGCATGGCAGCTTGATGAAGATGCTTCTCCTATGGGTAGTCGTCAAAGGATCTGCACGAAGTTGTCCATCATTTTGTTCCTTTGTCGCATGAGGGCTTCATCAAGCAACATTTTAATTAGATCTATTGCTCCATCATCTTTCTTTTCATCCCCCATGGGTTGTTGTTGGGCTCGGTGTGAACAATCTTGTAATGGCGCGATTGGCTCAAGTCCCAACTTCTTGTACCCAGATCTTGTCGGGGTCAGGCACAAAGAAAAATGAATGAAGAGAAGACCGCTCTGATACCACTGATCCAGATTTAGGAGCAGAACGAACTGATTAACATATTGAATACAATAAACACAGAGATATGAAGAATAACACAAATATCCAATGAACAATATCCTCTATTAAATAATAAAATATGTTGAAACTGTAAAACTGTAGAACTGAAACACTTACTCGAATGGTGGTAGCTATCTCTGAGAAGAGATGTGACTACTATTTGCATCCATCTGAGCAGAATGGATTCCAATGAGGCTCTAGAGGCCTTTTTGATATTACTCATGAATCCCAAAACTCTATACATCCAAAAACCTAACCCTGGAAGGTGAAACACCAAAAGTCATGTGGGCCCTATGGGGAAGTTGGTGTAATTTGGTACCTCAACTTACAAGGGTCATAACTTTTGCATACGACCTCCATTTTAGGCGCGTGATAGCCCGTTGGAAAGGTCTTTCAGAGAGAGACACATTCTACCATCAAACTTTGAATCCACCTATAGTTTGATTGTGGTGGGCCAAAAAAACAATGTTTAGGGCCCCAAAACGGCCTTGGAAGTATAGCTAGATGTGCTGACATGAAAACATACAAAATAAGCTAGTTGGATTAGGCGAGAGGCCACCTATATCCACATGGAGGATGTGTGGGGATTCAGATAGCCCCAGAAGTGTAGAAATCACAATTACAAAGCAGTACAAAAGAACGTGTTGAAAAAAAAACGGACACAATGAGCCAATTGGAATAGGTGGGTGGCCACCAATATCCACCTAGATCATTTGTTGATGCAACTCTTGGAATTATTCTCCTGTGCATGGCTTGATGTATGTAAAACAATGCCTTTCCATCCTTGTTTCTTTGATCTTTCAAGACATCTTTCTCAGCTTGTGTGAGGGCATTGTATGTTGCATGATCTACTGGTTCCACATAACCATTCTCAACTATTTACCATACATGTTGACCTCAGAACAACGCCTTCATGGTAAAGGACCACATCTCATAATTCTTTCCTGTAAAAGTGGGAGGTTGCAGATTTGAGGTAGAAGTTATATTTCACTTTCAACAAAGTTTCTTCTCTTGAACTTATTCTGATAGAACCATCTCTGATACCAGATCTTGGATCCTTGAGATGTGATGTGTGGCTCGATGCCAGATCTCGAATCGACGTGCACGCAGTCTACTCTGCGCAACACAATTTCAAATACTGCGCACCAAACAAGCTACACGACAGAGTTCTCAAGACCACTGCACAGTGCACAGACTGCTTAGTTTGTTGCGCGTTGTGAATACACACACTTAATGAAATGATTTATGAATGCGAAATAACACAATGCTATGCTTAACACATAAACTTTGAAATAAGACAGAAACTTGTCAATACACAAAATGTTTGATATTAATGAACTTTGGTGCAGTGAGCGAATACAAAATACAATGACAGAGATTAGCTTCGACTCCAATGAATTCTTACACTACTCAGTTGTTGATGGTTCTCGACTGTTCTTTCTACCTCTATTTTCTGCTTTGGTTCAATTGCTTCTCTTTAGCATTATATATATTCAAGTAACTAAACGACTCACACTTATATGGACTTTGACTCAGACTTCCTACAGACACTAAGATCGACACAACATTAAACATTATCATTAATTCGACTAATTCTTCAACTACTTAATTGAACTCGAGAAGATAGAAATCGACTCGATTTATAACTTCACTGATGGCAACTGACTTTGAGTAAACATGCGACTTTGCACTTGCAGACTGTCTCACTGAAAATTCAGCTACCAACTGATTGATTGACAGACAAATCGACAGAGACATGAATATCTCATCGGCTTGTAATTACAATTTCCAACATAGAAACAAGATAGCATGGACATGAATGTTCTCTTGAACTTTGTTGTGTTCCCTAAACTTATATGTACAAAGATTAAAAAAAAATAGTTTAATTGTTTTCTAGTTGGGATATATTCACGATTTTGATTAATATAAATCTAAAAGTATAGAATAATTCTATTATATTATTACTCTATGAAAAAACGATGATTAAGCAATAAAACTTCTCTTTCAAAAATAAAACAATTAAATTACTTCTATAAAAATATGGAAAATCTTAATCAATATATTTAGTCTTCAAATTTTCTCATTAAAATGTTTTAAATATTCTAATCTCATTGACGTTTCAAACTGAAAAATAACTGTTTATTTAGAAAAGTCTCGAGTCAGGTCAAGACAAATTCATTGACATTTCAGACTGAAGAGCCACCAATTATTTATCAGTCATTCAAGCCACATCTATGAAAGCCACATCTATGACGTTTCAGACTGAAGAATGGATTGTGATAGAAGGTATTTGAATGGACTTGTTTTAAAATCGTCAATATATATATTAAAATTATTTTATGAATAGAGTCTCAACAACGAAGTTGAATTTTAACTTTTAACAGTTTTTTTTATAATGAAGTGGACAATTCTTACCAGAGAAAAAGATGTTATGAATACACATTGTCCAATATTCTTAACGAACCAACAATTATTTATTAGTATCAAAATCAAGTCAAATCACAGCCACTGGTACATTATGAATTGCAATTATTCTACTACGCTCCGCAACACCACCAATTATTTATCAAATTCAAGACAAATTCATCGAATTTTCAGACCGACGAACCAACAATTATGAAATTCAAGTCAAGACACTCAATATTATAGTAAAATAGTCAAGGGAGCTCTAACTGAATGGTTCATAAGGCGCAATATTCACTAAGGTTTTTCAAATGGGTAGCAAGCTAAGTGGTCTTGATTATGTGGAAAACTCCACAATTACGCATGCTTGAGCTAGAGGAGTCATGGGATGGGTGACCTCTCGAGAAGTCATGGTTACTGGGTGAAATCCCCCAAGGTGATGATTGATTCTATGTGATTCATTTTGCTAGTTTCAATCCCCACGTCTTCACCCTTGTGAGAATCACATGATGCCCTGAGTGTTAAGTGTATTTTTCAAAATCATGAGAAACTGATTAGTTTTAGGCCATAGATTAATGACTTACTCTATGCAGATAATCCCAAAAATGATATTTCATATGTTGGATAGTGAATGCCCCTCAATATTTAAATAAAGGATTCAACAAACCTCTAATTGAATAGTTAATATGGTGCAATACTTGAAAAGGTTTTGCAAATGGGGAATCATGCTAAATGGGATTGATTGTGGGCAAAAATCCACAGTTAAGCACACTTGACCCAAAGGAGTCTTGGGATGAGTGACCTCCCAGAAAGTCCTAGGTACTGAGTGCAAGCCCCAAAGGTGAGGATTGATGCTATGTGAATTATTTTGCTAGTTTCAATCCCACTTCATCACCCATGTGAGCATCACCCAATGCAATGGGCGTTAAGTGGACTATTCAAAATCATGAGAAATTGTTCATTTGCAACTAATACTCATGTATACGGGTCATATATTGATGACTTACTCTACACAGATAATCCCAAAAATGATATCCCATCTGCTCGATAGTGAAATCCCCTCAATACTTAAATAACATTCTCATGTGCAAAGAAATTTAACTTAATGACTTACTCTATGTAGATAATCCAAAAAATGATATCTCATACGTTGGACTATGAAATCCCCTCAATACCTAAATAACATTCTCATGCACAAAGAAATTTAGTGTTTTCCATATAGTAAAGAGAAATTATGTATTAAGTTGTGCTTGTAGATTTTATATTCCTCAAATATATCGACTTGAAATGGTTGGCACCAATGGTTTCTTCTTCTAAGTGCATAAATCCTCCAAAGTGAATTTAGCTTTAGGAAAATCCACATCCACCTCCTTGAGGAAACATCCCTTGTGGACTTGATTGACTCTTTAAAATAAACTATCCTATGTACAAAGTAYATAACAAATCCTTACAAGGTATGTGCCAAATGTCAATTAATTGATTGGTTAATACACCCAAAACACATATTTAAGAGGACATGCCACTATTATAAAAACTAAAAAAGAGTTTACACTTCTCATTTTATGGCCACCTCAGATTTTCTTATTGTTTTATTTTTTCTAAACCATAACTAGGAGATATTTATATTAAAAAAAGATGTAGCATAGCTCACAATAGGAATAAAAAACGTGTTGATTGAGAATATTATTGATCTTGCAGTATTCTTTATTTCCACTTCTCCCCTCAAGGAACTACGGAGAGAGAAGATAGATTTTCCTAAAGGGTATTTTTTTCCAAATTCTTGAATCACGAGAGTAGATCCTAACAAATTGATTAAACAGGAAAGTAC
>JZKD02S2291765.1:322790-337178 GCA_000966675.3 Picea glauca
TTCTATAAATTAATATTTTCCAAAATCCGATGTGACTTTTCAACAATATTCTGGAGCCGCCTTCGAAGACCTGAAAGCATGTAGATGGTCGGTCCGTAGAACTTGTGGATTTTGGTAGGAAATCGAAGTCAAGTAGAATTTGGCCAAAAAATTTAATAAATAGCTAGAAATTAAAAAAAAAAAAATACTACAAGATGATTCATCTTGTTTTGAAACACGAATAAGATTTGAATATTCAAACCATCATTTTGCTTAAGATTACTTAGTATGTTGATCAATATAGAATATTCAATAAGATTAGAATATTCAAATCATCATTTTGGTTAAGATTACTTAGTATGTTGATCAGTATAGAATATTCAATAAGATTAGAATATTCAAATCATCATAACTAAAACTTGAACGCTTGATTGATTGATTAAGCCCAACAAAATGCTATCAAAATCTCTGTTAATGAATAGACGGAGGAACTGACTAGTCACGAATGTGTCTTCAATTGACCTTAATATATATCTGTTTTGAAACATCAACGATATTCGAATATTCAAATCATTATTCTGGTGAAAACTTGAACATAATATTTGGTTTATTAATTAAAAGAGATTTATCTTTAGCTCTACATCTAATATTTATAAATAACTTGAAAAAATTACAAGGAATAAAATTAAATTATATTTTATTCTCTGTCGCTGAAAGACAAAAACTGCATGTTACTTGCACTTCAAGCCCAAAATACATTGTTCTGAAAGTTGTGTTTTGAACTCAAGGTTGATACCTGCGCAAGCAAAGGACTGGGTCTCCTTGTGACCTTAGACAGTCTTATGTGATAACATTTGGCTCCACAGGGGATGGCATGCTCCCTGCAAGCTTCTAAGAACACGTAGTTCCAGTGCCTTAGTTGTTGGGATATGGATTCTAGCTCAAACCTTCACCGAAGAAAACAAGGAAATATGTACACTACTCTAATAAAAACAAAAACAAACGCATGGGCTCTAGAAGGGGATTATTTATGTACAATCCTAGGCTAACTGACTTTTACAATGCGCTAGGTGAAAGCAAACTTCCACCATAGCCACCCAGATTGTCTGGTAATATAACTCTTATTCACTTCACTACAGATGATCCATAAAAACATAGGGAGGTATGAAAGCAGAACAAGAACATGGCTTGGAACACTGACCATACCCCAAAATGATGATAATATGAATAATTATGCAGGCTTCAATGCTTTTGGAAAACACAACTCCATATATAACCCCACAGGGTCACAAAATTTGTAATCAGGAAAGCTCAACTGGTAAGAAATTAACTCATGTCCTTCATTGTGGCTCACCCATCGTTCGATGTTCTCAAGTGGGTAGAGAGATGATACAGGTCCGCTGATCCCAAGTGGTATTTGCTCGTTTACAAGTGTTGGACAGGAGATAAATTGTCCACTTAGCTCCTCCTTTACATGTTGCTCTGTGTCTTCTACAGGTCTGGGATGGATGATTTCCGCCCAATGTCTTTCCTTAATGAATAAAGGAAAATCCTCTACAGTGTGGTCTTGGAAATCCTTCATAAAACCATACTCACTTGTGAGTATCAGTGAAATAATGTGATTAGAAGATTTCAGAAAATCTGAAACAAACAACTCCATGCATATGGCCATAGGATCATGAATAACGTGACATAATCCTTGTTGCTTTGGAAGACCAGGTTGCTCCTCTGTAAATGCCTCTCTACTTGCAAATAAATGACCTTCCTGTTCCTTCGAAACCAACCCTTGATCACCAACAATTATGGTCTCTCCTTCATAAGAATGATCATAAGATAATGGTACAGCGGGATTTAAAGCATCACAACTATGATAAGCCAAGAACATATAGTTATCTATGAAATCAACCACTACTTCATGCTCAAAATGTTCTGAAAACTTCACATAAGATTGATATGCATCCCTGCCCATAGAAAAATTTGCAACTATTGAAGGATATGATTCCAAATGTGAATCAAACCCACTTCCTTGTTGTTGTTCAAGACTTGATTCATACTCATTACCTTCCTGCTCAGAATCTGAGACATACTTACAGTCTCCTTTCTTATGCACATGCAATTCTTCAAGACATGCTTGCATACAAACCCCTCTGCTAGCACTGATGTTCTCTTTGACTTCTTCAGCATCTTCAAACAAGTGTCTTAAGGATGAAGATTTAATTTCTCTCAAGAGAAGGACAAGCTTTGGATGTTGAGCCATGACATAGTACAACATGGCAACAGTCTATGTGGGTTTGATCTCCACGGGCATACTATGATAAACGTTGTAAAACCTCTTGTTGAAGACAACCAAGGCTTCCTCTTCCCCTCTCCTCAAGTCATTAAACTCAAACTAGTACTGATCAAGGGACTTATTCTCACCCCAACACTTTAAAAGAGCATGGCATAACTCGATCCAAGAACCAATAGAACTGGCTCCCGGACATTTAAACCACACAGCAACATCTCCAGAAAAATAATGTGAGGACAACCTCATGGAAACATCCTCATCAACAATCTCAAACTGATCAACAAATTTCTCAAAGGCCTAGAAGTGCCTCTCAGCTATAACATGATCCTCCCCAGAAAACCAAGGAAGATACTCAAAGGAACAGAGAGGATAAGGATGAAGGTCAAGTGTAAGCCTTAAAGGTTTAAACACCTTGTCTCTAATCTTAGCTTGAAAACTGGTGGTATGAATATGAGGTTTAACAAGAAGATGGACGGGCTCGTTAGTAATAACGAAAGACAATGAGATCTGAGAAGGATTTGAATCATTTTCAACCCCCTCAAGGCTACAAGGGTGATCAATTTCATGAGGAAATCAAATACAAATCTCACTTTTATGAATAGGTTGAGGTGAAGACACAAGATCAACATCTACAACACAAGAAGAGGGCATGTCTTCTTCTTCCAAGGATGGATAAATAAAGGAAGGCTTATTATCGTCAGAATAAACAAAGCAGAGGATAATCCTTTTTATATGTAAATAGAAAGAGAGAAATGAGCTGATAAAGAAAAAGAGGATTTCATGAATAAATCTCATAAACTAATACCTGGTCTTCCCCTTCGGTATGGTCATCTTTCTATCAACAGGGTCCTCCCCAGTGGAGTATTTGATTGTGGAGTTGCCAGGTGAATGCTATGCAGTTTGAATGTGTCTGGTCTTTGTTCACCATCAAAAGGCCAAATATGATCGTTCTCACTCTCCCAAGGAGCTTTTCAATCTAGGGCATCAGCTAAAGCCTTCTCGAGAAAGCTTTCTTTTCTTGATAATCCTCTTTAGGTCAACTTCAGGTGTAGCCAGAGGAAACTATGGAGTAGACTTCCTGTGTCTGCCTTTCGGAGCCACAACTGAAACAATGGAGTTGAAACAATGGAGTTGCTAGGTGCAAGTTTCAATCTTTGATGTACTGAGTTCTAATGCACCTTCAAAATCAGTAAGCTTTGTCGTTCTATCCTAGGGAAATGTCTTCAATTTGTTCCCTGGAAACGATGCCAGAAATATTAGCACTAGAAGTCACCCTCATATTGCATAGAAGGTAATCCCAATACCCATCAGTTTATACAGTAAATGTAAATGAGTTTTAGGTGATCAAATGGAGAGGACTCAATGATAATAACGTTCTAACTCATAAATCTAGACTAGCATGCATAAGCAATTGAGGTCTGGAATCAACTTTAGTCAGTAAGTTGGAGTAAGGGTGAATAGATGGAAGAGTTTGGTGAGGAGAGTGTAGAGGTTTGTTGTGGACATCAGGTCTTCCAGCAGCCTAAGGAGGAAAAACTTAAACGCAAGATCCTCTTGAATTCGAATCTCAAAGAAACTGAAAGAAATTATAACAGCACTATAATATAACATTCATCATAATATAGTCATAACAATCCATGTGAATCAGTCACTATTGAACTCTCTCAATATTAGAGGCAAATAGGATGGAGTAAGAAAGCTGACTTAGATTAACCAAGATGTCTCAAAAACAAATACATAACCAGAGAACCAATGTTCTCCATAAAAATATTACAATAGCAGGGAGCCTAGCTCAACCATTCCACCATAACAAAATATCAGAACTAACTACTTATACTCAGAACTGATGCAACCACCAGGAGTGTGATCGGACCATTGCATTCAAAGTTTTGAGTCGGCGCCTACTCTGTCTGACTGTGTAGGCCTTCTTACATCAGACGCGAGCCCGACTCAGTGTGGGATCTGCGAGAAAATATGTTCACCAGGGAGCTTTCGACTGACAATCGGCCCCCACGACCCTTCTCTCCACGCATTCCATTTATAGGGTGAGACAAGGTCTTAACCAACGCCCCCATTTTCAATAACTACCTTCATCAGGATTAGGATGAGTCATGACACCCATGAATGTTCCAAGCAGTGCCCACGACTTCTTCGAGTCAATCCCGACGCCTCGAGGCTAAGCAGATCTTCTTTCGTGACCAAATACGAGTGCTTTCAGCCTTTGGCACAACTCCTCTCCATCGCTCCATATTCGATGTGACCTAGGGCCATGACCCTACGCAATTGCACAATTGTGGGCGTTACCAAGGGTGGTCTGAAAGAAAACCGCTTTTGTCCCCACAATTCACCATGAACCGCCACGCGTCCCTTTCAAAAAACCACGATTCTGTTTGCAGCCCGCCCCTGATATTTTAAACGTGCACACCTTTCGACCCCACAATTTGGCATGACTGTTGATCTTGCAATCTAATATTAGGCCCTGTGATCAAAGGCTCATCTCTGGCGCTTTTTAGATTGATGGATCAGATCTTCACCTTCAAAAGAACGGCCAAGATTTGCTTCACAGATCGACCTTCAGGAATTTCAATTCTCAAACTCCATTTCCCTCCAAGTAAAACCTTCGAAGCTGAGAATCTGATGACACGTGGATCCCTGACATCGACAGCTGAGATGCTTTTTCGGATCTCTGGACTCTGGGAAAATAAAATCTCAAACCTGGGCTCCCAAAGGCCTTTACCCAGAGCTGGCGATATACTGACGCATATCGTCATGAATCAAATGGTCAAGGATTACTTCGGGCCTTTATCTGGAGCTCATGGATTTCAGCCACATGTCCCCGCTGATGGGTGGTCTAGATGACATCACATGATGTCACATCTGCTAATCTGTCATGATAAGGAGGGTGACATGGCCATGACAGAATGACTTGGAAAGAGTGCCATGCATCATGCCTGATGAGAGTGTGTCACGTGCTTCGGCACTTCGGGACTTCAGCCACTTCGGGACTTCAGGCGCTTTGGGACTTCGGGCGCTTCAGGACTTCGACCACTTTGGGCCTTCAGGCGCTTTGGGACTTCAGCACTTCGGGCCTTCCGAGACTTTGTGAGGCACCGCCGCTAAGATCAACGACTCCCTGCTAATTTTGGGATCAATGGTCCATGATGCTTCGGGAGTTTAGGCTTCGGCTCTTCGAAATTGTTTTGCACTTCTCACTTCGAAACTCTCGAAGCTCATTTCCCCGAACACTTGAATCGGCTGCCACCTGTCCCCCTCAAGATCAATGGCTTCGTTCTTACTTCGAGGTTTTTCCCCGACATTTTACTTCACGCAACTTTTAAGGTTCTGAATGTCGATGAGATGTTGATCTGATCTGCTCCAGGAATCTTCATCGCTGAAACACTAAAACTGCTTGTTGCTTGTGCTTCAAGCCCGAAATAGAATGTTCTAAAAGCTGTGTTTTGAGCTCAAGGTTGATACCTACGCAAGAAAAGGATCGGGTCGCCTTGCGACCCTTAGACAGTCTTATGTGATAACATGAGGATTTCTGCAAGTCAGTAGGAATCAAGAGACAGTTGACCATGCCATATAACCCTCAACAAAAGGGAGTTGCTGAGAGGAAAAACATGACAATTTGTGAGGCAAAGAAAGCAATGATGTTTGACCAGGATCTGGAAAATTATTTATGGGCAGAAGCTACCTCCACTGCAGTGTATATTCAGAACAGGTGTCTACATGTTATCTTGAAGGACAAGACTCCTGAAGAGGTCTTCTCGGGGATCAAACCTAAAGTAGGGTATCTAAGGATCTTTTGGTGTCCTGTGTATATTCATGTCCCTAAGGAACAGAGGACAAAGATGGAACCCTCAGGAAAGAAAGGGGTTTTTGTGGGGTACAGTGAGAACTCCAAGGCTTACGGAATTTATGTACTAGGTCAAAGGCAAATAGAGGTAAGCAGAGATGTGATTTTCCATGAGGAAGCCACATTTAAGAAATCCAGAGAACTTCAACAGGAATCAAAAGCAGTTCAGCCAGCTTCACCCTCTTCTGAAAATGATTAGTCAGATGATCAGAGGGAGGAACCTCGTGAAGGGTCAAGTAATGAGCCCCTAGAACTTGTTGAATTGTTAGAAATAACTCTTGAAGAACCTCCATCCAAAAGGAAACCAGAGGGGCTTAAAGAAATAGTGCAAGAAACAGAAAGGATAGTTTCTCCCAAAGGAAATTGCAGGGAAAGGAAGAGGTCTCGTAGGTTTGGAGGCTATGTTGCACTGATGAGCAGCATTAGTGATGTCGAACCCTCTTCAGTTGAAGAAGCAGATAAATTAAAAGTATGGAAGGATGCCATGCTTGAGGAATACAGGTCTATTATAAAGAACAATGTTTGGGACATTGTGCCGAGGCCAAAAGACAAATCAGTAGTTTCTTCCAAATGGATCTATAAGATCAAACATGCAGCTGATGGAAGTGTGGAGAAGTTCAAATCAAGATTTGTAGCCAGAGGCTTCACTCAGAAAGAAGGAATTGACTACAAAGAGATTTTTTCTCATATAGCTAGGTATACCTCCATTCGAACTATTATTGCTTTAGCTTTCGTTCTTGGTTGGAAACTACATCAGATGGATGTAAAAACAACATTCTTGAATGGAAAGATTGAACATGAGGTCTTTGTGGAACAACCAGATGGTTTTGTACTGCATAAAAAAGTCACTCATGTATGCAAGCAAAGGAAGGCCTTGTATGGTCTTAAGCAGGCTCCCAGAGTTTGGTAGACATAATCAACATGTTATACTAATCTTGTATGTTGATGATCTCTTTCTAATAGGAGATGAAGGGACAATAGCCTAGTGTAAGAGGGATCTAACCTCTGAATTCAATATGAAAGACTTAGGCTTGATGCATTACTTCCTAGGATTGGAAGTGTGGAAAAGACAGGGCGAGATATTTCTGGCACAAGGAAAATACACAGTGGATGTACTAAATAGGTTTGGTATGATGGATTGAAAATCCATGTCTACTCCGATGGTTACCAACCTGAGGAAGCTGCATGATTCTGATATAGGTTCAGATTTGGTGGATCCCACCATGTATAGGCAGTTGATTGAATCATTGATGTACATGATGCACACTAGGCCATATATATGCTATGCATTGATTGCAATGAGTCAGTTCATGACTAAACTGAGACAGAGACACTGGGTGGCAACAAATCACATCTTGAGATATCTTAGAGGGACCATTACTTATGGTCTGATATATATATCCAGTGGTGGTTTATTTCTGCATGGGTATGCAAATGTTGACTCGGCAGGAAGCCCAGTGGATCGAAATATTACTTCTAGATACTGCTTCAGTTTAGGATCCGCTATGATCTCTTGGTCAAGCCGAAAGTAGGGATCCATTTCACAGAGTACAACAAAGGTTGAGTACATTGCAGCAAGTGATGCTAGCAAGGAAGCAGTATGGCATAGAAAATTGGTTTCTGGGTTGTTTGGTGACAAGCTCGAGACGACGGTGGGTCACTGTGATAATCAAAGTTGCATAAAATTGATAGAGAACCTGATATTTCATGATAGGTCAAAACATATTAACATGAGGTACCACTACATCCGAGACTTGGTCCAGAGAAAAGTTGTAAAGTTATAGTACATAGCCACGAGCAAGCAGGTAGCTGATATCCTGACCAAGCCTCTAACCTCGAGATAGTTTCTGCAACTGAGAGGAAATCTTGGTGTGGCTGAGAATGACTCCCTCACTGAGAGGGAGTGTTAAATTTGGCAGCATCTATATTCATTCTCCAATGAGAGGCCATATGGGCCACCCTGAGGCTATCCAGGGAGATTTGGAGAATCAACCAGTCTTGTGAGGTATTGACAAAAGCCAGGGGGAATGTACAACCTCTGTGATTCAAACCAAAAGTCAGGACGAAGGAGATGCTATGTGAGTCGAATGAAAAATTCAGGGGGGGCGTACAACCTCTGTGAGCATAGACAGTCTAGTGAAAAAGTCAGGGGGAACATACAATCTCAGTGAGCATAAACAGACTAGTGCAAAAGTCAGGGGGAACGTACAACCTATGTGAGCCTAGTGAAGCTCTATGAGCCATGAGAAAAACTCAAGGAATCTAGCAAAAGTTAGGTTGAATATAAAATTCCTATGAGCTAGAAACAAACGGTATTCCTAATATTGCAAATGATATAAATGTATTGATCTAGTGCGTTGGCATGTGTAACATTATCCATCATGAAGAGAATTTTGGATTGCCTTGTAAAGAGTCTAGCTGTAACTCTTAAGTCTAGCTCTATTTTAGAACTAAAGTGTAATGTTGAGTTGCAACTGAAGTCTTAAGCCTAGTTCTATTTTATAACTAAAGTGTAATGTTGAGTAGTAACTGAAGTCTTAAGTCTAGTTCTATTTTAGAACTAAACTATAATGTTGAGTTGCAACTGAAGTCTTGAGTGCAGTTCTATTTTTGAACTAAAGTGTAGTGTCGAGTTGTAATTGAATTCTCAAGTCTAGTTCTATTTTTGAACTAGAGTATACCAGTCTCAAGTCTAGTTCTAAGTTCGAACTAAAGTATGAAGTTGAGTTATGATTAAATCATACAAACAAGTTAATATTTTGAGCATCTCCTCTTCCCCTCTTCAGCCTATATAAGCAGAGGTCGAACCCTCTCTTCAACACAGTTTTCATATGTAGGTTAAGTGTGAAGCAATAGAGGCACATATTAGTGGTAAAGAAGCAGCATACTAAAGCACCATATCAGTGTTGTATATCAACAATAGAGGCATCATATCATAGGTGTATTTCATCAAGGTCTTTTAGGTCTTTGTCGGGTCAGAGTCATCCTGGAAAGCTATTTAAGAGCATAACATTCATGGTGGATATTTGTAAGTGATCTTACATTATTATTACAATAAAGGAATATCATTTGCTGGGGTTTTTCTCCCTATACAGGGTTTCCCCAGGGCATATGTGTTGTTGATGTGCATGCTTACTTATCTACATAGTTATTTCTATTTGATATTGTTGAAGTGTATTAAGTTGGAATCAAAGTGCTGAAGAAAATAAAAGAATTAATCTGCATAAGAAATCAAGCTCAAAATTTAACAAGTAGGACAAGAAGGAGAAGAAACATTTTAGACAACAATTATACCCAAGGAATGAAGTTAAGGTAGTTGGGGGCAGAATTTAGGGCATGTACAAGTATACAAATCTCATAATTTTAACTCGAGGGCATACATTTAGCACATTTTAATTTTTATTTTTTTTTGCAAAGGAGCATGCAAGTTTCCTTAAGGAAACTCATGGGTAATCCTACGAGATGCAATAGAACAATTCACGAGCATGTAATAATCTTAGAATAAATCAAACTTTGGAGAAATGAAAACTTTCTCAATGATCAATAACTAGCCAACAAGATGCATATGGGTAAAGGTGACCCAAATACATCATAACAATAGGCCAATGACCATCATTTTCGAATCAAATAATATCAAACCAAAACATTTGAGACGAGTTGAGCACTCTAAAAATCACCATGTTGAACTTTCTGATTTCCCAATTCAAAGAGTATGAGATGAATGGTCGATGGATCACCAAAAGATGGGATCTTGAGGCCCGTATTGTAGTTGATATGGCCTTTTTGTGGACTAAATCCTACAATACTTGTAAAAATAATATGGTGAATATAAAACATCTTGGGTTATGCATATTGAATTTTGAGTAATTGAGTTGATGAGCTTATGTGATATACGTTGGCTTAATTTTTATTTTATATGAATTTAAGCATGCTTGAGGTTTTAATCTAATGATTGGTACAAGTAGGTCAAAAGGGTGGTCTCCATCAAATTTCATATGAGAGAAGAGGGAGATTATTCCCCCTCTCTAATATCTAAGGGACACAAACATTCAAAGAACTTAGGTCACTCAATAAGATAGATGCTCATTTGATTTGTTGATTGAGGGAATTTGAATTGAGGGAAATTTGTCTCTAGAAACAAGGATCCTTGATTCTAGGGATCCTAGAGACAAGTTCCCTTCAATCAAGGATTGATTGAAGGGTTAGTTGTGAAATTTTATTTTAAGTAGGAGATAGGATGAAATCAAGTATATTCTAGTTTGTCTTTGGAATAATACTTTCATAATTATGATAGTGAATTCAAATTATAGAGGACACACTCTTTTCATGAGTTAAATTTCTTAATAAGGAAACTACATTTTCGAGAACTTATGGTTTCACCAAGGGTTCTTGTAGAGACCTTGAGTAGGTCCCACTCAAGAGAATGAAAAGAACCCTCTTTTCTATGATGTTATCATTTCTGTAGTAGTTTACAAGTTCATGTAGTAGTTTCATGCAAGTTATTACAACAGTTTTATTTTCTTCATGTCATTTTATTTCAATCCATTTTAACTCTGCAATTTTGCTTTCTATGTATTGTATTTTCAGTTCTTTGATTTAATGGTGTTCATTATCTCAATTAATCTTATCAAATCTGAAATAATCACCAGTTTTCATTATTAGTAGGTTAGACGATATTGTGTTCCTCACAAAGAATAGTGATACTCACTCCCTTCATCCCCTACTTTTGACGTAGGACATAGCAGTGTAGGTCACAGGCCTAAGTGAGTGAATATTTAAAGATAAGGGAATAAGATTGAGCATCTTGTCTTCTATTGGATTGACTTCTACATTCTTATTTTTAGCATCACATCATTTTTTTGGTTTCTAGATAATATAGATAAGCAGCTTGAATTGGTGCTTTAAATTAACTTGATGTACGTGATGATGAAGAGGTCATTGCACCTATGACACATTATCTTATTATATTCCAATATCTTCATGGAATCAATCATGTAGCATCCATCTAAGTCACCCTATAAACTCTCCTACTTCTGATAAGAAAAGGGAGTGAAGGTCATGAGAAAAACCACTAAAAAGGAAAGACCAACAAAATGTTCAAGCCAACCCTAGGTTACACATCATTCATCAAGTTTAGAAGTTATATTGTACTAATATAATTTCACATGTAGTGCTTATTACCTCATGAAAGAAGCATGCACATGTATTTATAAGTTAAAGTGAAGCTAAGAAGTTCAACAAACTTGTTGCAATTATTTGGCCCATCACTTTTTGGTGCCATTGTTGGGGAGGTGTTAAAAACTACATTTAAGTCCATCTAAATTTTCAAAGAAAAATAAAAACTCATTAGACTGTATGCATCAACCTAGAGATATATTTAGTATATTTTTATCAAGAACTCACATTTCTAAAATAGGTAAAATTGAACAAAGGTAGCAACAAGAGGATTGTGAAAAAGACATCCAACAAATCATTAAAGAAATTACTTAGTTACCTCAACAAGGGGTAGGAATATTTTTAAACCCCTATACTGAATAAGGAGACTATTGTTCAACCTATCATATCAGGGATAAAGATGGACAATAGTAATTTGAAATCTTTAAGTTCCCCATTCAATCATTGGAGACTAGAAAACTATCAATTGTTTTTTTTTAAACCTACAGAAGTCGTCGCTATAGCGACGTATGTTCGTCGCAAGTATGGCATCTGCGTCGCAAGCCATTGTTGGGTTTTCGACTCTATCACAGGACTTCGTTGCTATTTCCGCACTCCATCGTCGCTATAGCGATGCATGTTCATCGCAAGAAGGTATACATCTCTTCTTCTTTCCACGAACTTGTGTCCCTATAGCGACGAACGTTCATGGAAAGAAGTTAAATATTTTCTATGGGATTCCATCTTTCCGACGTATGTTCGTTGATCTACTGACGATAGTTTGTCATAATTATGACAATGTGAAAAAAAAATTAACATAAAATATTTAGGATGATGACACGTGGTGACCTGATTCCGTCGATGTTTGCATGAATACTTAGTGCGTGGATATAGCGACATAAAAATTTCCACAAAAAATATTGTGTTCCTTGGTGGAAAGTGCGATGGATATCTGTGGCAATAGCAACAAAAAACTGTGGCAAATTTGGTCATATGTAGTAGTGAATCATCTTTGGTATGTCGGCTAAAGAAGTATCTTTATGGCCTCAAGCAGGTTCTGAGGGCATGGTATGCCAAGATGGACTCCTATCTTTTGTCACAGAACTTTGTACGTTGTAAGTTAGACTCGAATGCTTACATGTTCAGGATGGTTGATTCACTTCTACTCCTAGTTGTGTATGTTGATGATTTGTTGATCATCGGTTGTTCGACTTCAGCGATTGTTGCAGTCAAGAGGATTCTGCATGACAGGTTCTTGATGAAGGACATGGGTCCGCTACATTTCTTTCTTCGACTCGAGATCAGTCAGGATGCATCAGGAATCAAACTGTCTCAGGCCAAGTATGCACAAGATCTCCTTGAGAGATTTCACATGATAGACCCTCAAGTTTGCCTCGACTCCTTTCCTATCATGAGTCAGACTTTAGGATGGCAGAGACACTCCACTGGTTGACAACACACTGTACAAACAACGAGTGGGGATCTTTTTGTATCTCACACACTCGAGACCAGACCTCTCCTATGCAGTTGGAGCAATCTCTAGGTTCATGCAGGAGATGCATGAGCTACATTGGAAGGCTGTAAAGTGTATCCTTCGATATGTATAGGGAACCATAACCTTTGGGATTCTCTATGCAATAGACTCTACACCGGACCTCATTGGGTTCACTGATTTTGACTAGACTGACGACATCATTGATCGCAATTCCACATCTGGTTATTCAGTTAGTCTTGGTTCTGGGCCTATTGTTGCTCGAGCAAGAAGTAGGATGTTATTGTTCTATCTTCAGCCGAGGTAGAGTACAGAGGGGTAGTTAACATAACCATTTAGGCTATGTGGCTACAACATTTTCTCACTGAGTTGGGAATTTAGTTTCATCGACTGATCGTCATTTGGTGTGACAATGAGAGCACTCTGAAGTTCTGCAAAGATCCAATTTAGAGGCAACAGATGAAGCACATCGAGATCCACATGCACTACATCTGGGATTTAGTACACGAGGGGATCATCAACCTGCAGTTATGTCCTTCAGCAGGACATACTGCAGACATCTTCACTAAGACCTTCACTGAGTAGAAGTTCCATTCTTTGTGCAGTCATCTTTGAGTGAAGGACACAGTTGCCTAACAACTATGAGTTCTTCTTTTTACATACATTGTACTTTGAGGGGGGTTTTTTCCCATGAGGTTTTCCCTCTTTCCTCATTTTATTTCAGTGTATCTTTTGTATTTGGGTACCTAACATGGCCTCGTTGCCGGGTCCCATTCTTTATTTTCACCATAGTGATATCCAAGGGGGGTGTTGGAGTATTTCACACACACCTAGAATTTCTTTTTCCTAAGGTTTTCCCTATGTTTATTAGTCATTATCCAATCTCCTAAAGTTTAGGGAGAATATTCTCTTTAGTTTTCACTTCGGTTTGATCAGTTGAGTGGAGTTTAGATGCTACATTGGGATTATCACAATGCAGCATTGGGATCATCACCAACTAATGCGCATTGTCCTTGGGATCATCACCGGACTAACGCATTACTCATTATTCCTTGATCTCCTCCTCACTTCACTCAGTTTCAGTCGGTTAATTGAAGACTGATAAACTAGTTAAATCAGACTAGGTGGAAATTCACTCCCATAACTGCTTGATGTTGGTTGTGGAGCCTGATTATTTTCCTGATTTAGAGGTCTTTTACTTTCAGCCATGTTTATACCCCATGAAGTATTTACACCCCAGAGGTATGTACACTCTTCCACATGGGGGAGTGCAGAAGGGGGGTACCTCCTCTACGGGGTCCGGGGGGATTATCCCCCCAGCTGGGGGGTCTGGGGGCAAGCGGGCCCCCAGCGAGGGTTCGAGGGCAGCGTCCCCCGATGGGGGTTCGGGGGCGAAGCCCCCAAAGAAAAAATTGCCTTGTAAAAGTATATTGTAATTTCATTGTAAATCTGGACCATTCATTATAAGGTCGCAAATCTAACGGTAGAGATTATGTGAGGGCTTTTTTCCCTAGAAGGCAACCCTCTTTTATGAGGGAAATGTATTGTGGCTATGCATGTTGGCGAGTATTGTATTCTGAGAGAGGAGACTGTGAGAGAAAGAAGAGGAAGTTACAA
>JZKD02S2291765.1:358795-371740 GCA_000966675.3 Picea glauca
CATGGGCCATTACCTTTGTTCTTGAACTATTGAACTATTGTTATTAGTATTCTTGTATAATAACAACGTTGTTGTTTATTGATTTCTTATGAATCCATGGAATTCTCTATCTCATACATCATAGAACATGCTTTTTCCCACCCTTCACTATATACACTATGTGCTTTCCTAAAGAGGTATATATAGGTAAGACACTATACAATGATGTTTCAAACAATTCAATTGGTGTACCATTATGGATATTCCATTTGTCATTATCATTACACAAACTATACCAAGCAATGATAATTGCTTTAACTATCAAATGACTTTGAAGTTGGCGATAAAATTGCAAAAATACTCAAGACAAAAGATGCATGTGATGTGAATGAATACTACAACTAGTTTGAAAAAACAATGCTATACCTCCTCTTAGTTTGCAAATGCTTTGTATATTATTAAAACCAATTAAATATATTTAAAAAAATGTTGAGTGCCACATGGGGAGCTTTAGAAGTTATTTGTGAAGGATTAATAATCAAGGCAAGCAATATCCATCACGTTGCAGATTCTTTAAGACTTTGTCAACCGGCTTCCCATCCATGCTACCATGGATCATGACCATCCCACTTCCACCCTCGACATTTGTGCTTAGTTGGACAACCTATTTCAGTTTTGGTTTCGATTTCCACTTACACTATCTTCTACCTTCTCCCTTCGAGGGATGACTGAGTTGGCATGCTAGCTTAAATCATAAATGCGATGGGATTGTACATTGGTATGTTTGAGTTTGAAATTCAAAATTTAAACACCATCCCTCCAAACCACCGCCTCCCCTTTGTTCCCGAGCCTATTTTAAAAACACTATGTTTGCACACTACATTGAAAAGAACATTTCAGAGTGATTCAACCAGAGAGCCTTGACTATGGAGGTTTGCAGATGAGAGGGGAAAGTGAAGTTGTTAGGTGTGAATATTAGTCCCTTTTTGGCACGGTTTTGAACAACACTTGATCCAAAACAATCGATTATGATTTCATCGAAGAAGACATTCAAAAAAAGATCCATCTGCTACGTAAATCAAACCATGTTCACAAGAAGATTCTCGTGCTCTTCCACAACGCGAAGCCTGCCTGTTTGTGAATTGATGATTATTGTTCTGTACGTCGAGGAGGCATGGGATAGTAAGCACCAAATCTCATGCCCAAACATCCATATTACCAGCCATTGGCAGCTTCTAGGTTGTCTTTATAGACGACAAGGTAATTCATTCATTCATTCACTATCTGCTACTTCGGGTTTTGAAAGTTTCAATTAGTTTTTTTTATTGTGTCTCTAATATTAAGAATGGATGACTGCATCTTGTTCCATGTCTTTTAGAAGTTTTCAAGGGCCAGGTTAAGAAGCAACAGATAGCAGTGGAAAAATCGATGTCAAACTTTCTTTTGTTAGAGGAAGCTCTGCGAACAAGCAACTACTTATCCTCCAAAGTATATTTTAGAGATGAGATAGGCTCATGACGGGAGTTACCAGTCAGAATAAGTCTTTGTTGTTGGTTGGAGTATTTTCCATTGTTCTGGTGTCTATGGAGATGATGGTGATGAAGGCAGAATCTATTGAACTAAGTTGTGGGGTGATCACTTTGGATATGAGTCAATGTGTTTGATATCAGACATCTGGGAAGGGGAAACCACTCCCTGGTTGTTGTGGAGGGGTGAAGAAGTTGGCACCTTTGGCCACCACCACCCCTGATAGGAAGGCAATGTGGGAATGTTTGATGAAGTCTTATTCCCAATTCCCCAACGTTAATCCACATGTCGTTTATGCTCTCCCATTTTCCTGTGGTGTTAACCTTCCCTTAAAAGGCTCCCTCCAGAACGATTCCAACATGTAATTCCCTTCAAAGTATCCCTCCAGAACAATTCCAACACATACAGTTCCTCCCTGTTGGAAACATGCAAACGAATTTCCTCATGCGGTCACATGCATGCAATCTATTTATGAATTGCTTGTGTAACTATGTGATCTATTCATGATCAGTTTGTATAATTGAGTGATCGATGTTATATATGTGAGCATACCCATAGAGGTGGATTACAATGCGAGATAGAGAGAAGAGTGTGTGTGAGGAGAGGATGATTGTATGCCTATGAAGGCTATTGTAATTCTCCCTTGAATAATAAGAAGATCGATAATCATTGCCCGTGGTTTTTTCCCTCATTGGGTTTCCACATAAATCACTGTGTCAATTTGTGGGATTGATGTGCTTGGTTTAATGCATGTTTGATCTTGCTTTTTTATGCTCTATTTAATTCTATGTTTTTCTTCCACTGCCTAACAAGTGGTATCAAAGATAAGAGTTGAAGGAGAAGAGAGCGAAGGAGAAGAGAATATGGTCATTGGATCGAAGAGAAGGTTAACTGCGCTGAGTGAAGTGGATCAGCCAAGGACGGGTTTTATTACATCGTCGCGGGCAGAGATTTATACATAGTGTGACATCGTCGCAGGTTGTAGTTTGACAATGTAAGAAAAATTTCATGCAAAGCGTCTCAGGCTACCCATTAACAAAGTGTGATGGTTCCTAATCGTTGAAGGTGATACTCATATAAGGTGTGATGATCATAAAAAAAAATTAAATGCTTTTAGTAATAGTATGAAGGTCGATCCAAAAAAATTAAAGGTTTTTTGTCTTATTCATAAGACATGGTCGTGACCTATATCCATTGTCTTATTATGGAGAATCCATTATTAAATAATGGAGGTAAGCAATTTTAGAACGTGCCTTTTTTTATAATAAAAGGTAAAAGGGTGGAAGGGGTTATGGTTTTTTAATAAAAGGTTTTTTAATAAAAAAAAATTAAAAACCTTTTATTTAAAGTTTATATTTTTGGGGGTTTAACCTTAAATATAATAAAATTCCTCCACTATAAAAAGGTTTAGTTTTATAAGAAGTGGTTTTGGAGTTGTTTCTGCTAATGGCGAAAGTGCAAAGTTCCAAGCTTGAGGTTGAAAAGTTCAGTGGTAAGAATAGCTTTGCACTATGGAAGCTCAATATGCGAGATTTTATTGTGCAACAAGGATTGCAAAAGGCCTTGGCTAGAAGGTCAAAGAAACTGACAAGCAAAACAGACGAGTATTGAGAGGATCTAGATGCAAGAGCCCTCAATATTATTTGCCCGTGTCTGGCAGATGAGGTATTGTTTAACATCGTTGAAGAGACGACAACAACAGGTTTATGGACCAAACTGGAGAGTCTGTATATGAAAAAAAACTTGTCAAACATAATCTTCTTAAAGAGGCAGTTGTACATCTTGCGGATGAAAGAAGGTATGAAAATTGTTGATCACTTGAATGTATTCAATACTCTGATTTGTCAATTAACTTCTATGGAAGTAAAGTTTGAAGATGAGGACAAGGAAATTATGCTATTGTGTTTGTTTCCTGAGTCTTGGGATCATCAGGTCACTACTGTGTGGTTTAACACAACAGATGCCATTGATTATGACATTTTTGTGGGAGCTCTGTTGTGTGAGGAAATGAGGAAAAGATCATGTTAACGCTCTGTAAATTCCCAGAGGTTGTCAAAGTAGAAGAAATTTACAAGAGGTAACTTTATCCAACCACTTYGAAACTGGAATCTAGCCCTACYAGCTTYAGAGAGGGATCTCTCTRTATGATTTAGCTATGTTTTAATTTTGAGATATTAGGCTAGTTAAACAAAATAAGATTGAATGGTTTGTTTTTGTTTTTGTTAAGTTGGCTGAAAAGGGTTTTACGCCTCCATTGGGCTATGGGGTCTGTATTATAAAGATAGAGGTCTAAACAGAAATTAAAAGATTCTTTTCACTGGGAAAGATAATTCATTCATTGGATTCTTTAGCAGCAAAGTGATGAATAGCAAAAAATATGAGAATGTCAATTAAAGAAAAGAAGCATTTAAGAATTTCTTCACTGTAATATCAGAAAGATAAACATTAAGATCTTTCAAAGCCAGAAACAGGGTATACAAAGATAAATCCTACAACATACACTACTTTTAAGAGATTGGATTAGAAACACTATGACAATTGAGGGAGAAAAACATTTAACATAGAAAAGAAAACATCACCAATGAATAACACGCGAGAATCCTGTGAAACGTCCCTTTGTATTACTGGAAGATCTCTTTATAAAAATTACAGTCTTTCTGGCTTACAGGGCATAAAGATCAACCCTCGGTACTTCAAAGTTTGAAGTATTTATAATAAAAAATTACATACGATCCTATCATTAAATATCAGGACGTGGCAGTTCTAAATTTAGCTAACTAACTCAAAAAGATACAAAAATTCAGGAACTGTTTGATGATGTGTTGGAATCTTCATGTTGATTTATGGGGTAAACCCTTGGTGAGTCCTCTACACGACTTCGCCTAATTGGATTGTTGACTGGGCCTGGACACCTCAGCTCTTACTCGATCAAATTGCATAGCTCTTCCCATCGAAGGTGACTGGGAATGACGACTTTGAGTAGTCTTCGGTATACTTCATCCATCTCGGTATACTTAACAAAAGTTGGCTTGACGATGAAAATGTACCGGATCTCGTGTTGTATGCTGATGTCCAGCTGTAAAGCTTCTAAGAATGCCTTGTCTGTGATACTGCCCTATATTCCGGAGAATTTCGAGCTATCTTTGGCCACTTTGGCTAGCTTCTTTTTATAATCAGAAAGTGTCATTAACTTTTCATTTATGACCATTAAGCCAGGGAGGCCTTTCTTCTGCAGAGCTTCAATTTTGCTGAAAAAAATTTGCACTCCTATGTCCATAGTCTGGACTTTTTCCTCCAGCTGTAGCATCAGTCCTCTTTTGGTCAGGACCCTCTTGACCTCGAGGATGGTTTATGTCCTATCTTCAATTTTCAAATCCTCTAACTCTTCTCTGGTTTTTGAATTCAAGAATTTAATGATCTCAGTGGCTTCTGTGGGAATCTCTCCCAATTCTCCTCTTATTTTCTCAATAGCCTACTTGCTTCTTTTCACTAGTTCGTTTTGCTCAAACATGATTTGTACCATAGGCCATATCTCATTTACGGACTTGGTGATATCCATCCAGACACTTTCCTTGACCTCAGCAAGTGTTTTTCCTGCCACTGTTTGCTTTTGAAGCTGTTGCAATTCCTGTTTGAGCTTGTCTGATGTTTGTTTCTCCTTGGAGTAGCTAGTTTGGTAATAAGACTTGAGTTCCTAAAGGTTCTCAACCTCCTTTTTAAGTCTTCTAATCTCTGTCTCTTGCAAGTTCATCTCCTCCATGGATTTTTCCAGTTCTACTATCTTCTCCAGAGCCATTAGTGGAGTTGCTGAGGGGATTCCTGCTGCAGATGTTGTGCTTACTCCTCTGAGTTGAACTGCACTCAATGGAATAACTTCCATAGGATTTGATTGTTCATTCTCTTTCACTAACCTTTCCAATTCTGCTTCCATCTCTTTCAACTATGCATTCTGCTCCATGATCAACTTGAGCATCTCATCATTTTCCCCTTCTGTCTCAGCTATCTCTTTTGCCTGTGCATCTTTCGTTGGTGGCATTTTCAACTGTTTCCTCAGAGATGCTATATCGGCATTTTTATTTTTTAGCATCTCCTCGACTACTTTCACATTCGAGGGGTCATACCCGATCTTGAGGACCAATTATTCCAACGTCTTAATTCTATTATCCTTTGCAAAGGATGATATCTTTTCTAATTTCAGTTGTGTCTGAACATTTCTTAGAGATACCTGTAATTTAACAGCCGCAGTAGAATCATTTGCCAACGTGGAGAAAACCATTTCTCCAATTTGTCTGTGCAGATCCATCTGATCAGCGGGATGCACATCTCTAGTATTAAACTCGAATGCTGCTCTTTTGTAATCAGTGATGGCTTTCAGGTCCGGCACCTGTGCCTGCAAAAAAGCCATGTGCATCCTACCCTTCTCTGTATTGAATGCAGACAACAGTCTGTGCTGTGTCGTTGATGTATGTTTCCAAAACTGAGCATAAGTACTATTGGTCAGCGTCTGATTTTTCTTTTTGATCAGGTCATACTTCTCAAAAACACTCAACTTTGGTCCTGCTTTACTCGGTTGTTCGACTAGTGGAGTATTTGTGGGCTTCTTAGGCAAAACTGTAGACATGATCTGCTTGTTTCTTGTGCTAAGAAGTGACCGATCATTTTTCATAGTTGCAGTGGATTGGATTTCCTTTTCACCAGCCGTGTTAGGTGTATGACTGGTTTTTGCCCTTTTTGTGTGTAATTGGAAATATTCAGTCGAGACTTCGGTGACGGAAGGTGAAGTATCCTTCCTGGGTCTTTTCTCCTTGGGAACCTGTGGTGTAGTAGTTTGTGAGATGATGACCGAAGGGTCCTACTACTCTATCTCGACCAGAGTGTTCGGCTCCCATTCAGTTTGATTTGCGAACTTTTCTATCTCAGGCTTGGGTGTATGAACATATGGAACATTTTTATTTTTAACCCTCATCTCAAAAATTATCCCGCATGGATCATAGTGCCATATGAAACTAACCTGAAACTTCATTTCTTTCAAAACTTTGTCTGCTTCCTCCCCTGCGCCTTGGCTATTACAGATGAAAGACCCTATTTTCCCTTTAATTCTAAGTTGTTGTTTCTTTTTCAGAGACACAAAATGTATGTCATCTGAGTTAATCATTTTCCTTATGTACTCCAGGGCAAATAACCTCACGAGTAGATACTTGGGAAAATTGTATGGAGCCAACTCGCATCCATATACTCTGATCTCGGTGTGGTTTTGGTAAAGATACCAGTCTCCAGTTTTTGCAAGGTCTAAGAGGCGTAAAATCCTCTGAATCTCCTCATTTATTCTTGGTTCAGGTCTGCCACTGAGCATGCTCTCCATTGGATGGTAGAACTGCTCGATAAACTATTTGAAACTGAACTCTGTTGAATTTTGTCTGAGTAGTGAAGTCCAAGCTGTCACTGCATGTGGTCTCTCGTCCTTGTCCATTTTCTGCATTGAAAAGGAGAACCTGCCCGCTTGAAAGAAAGTGAACATGTAGGCCAGTATTGAGGAATACCTGAACATGCCTTCTGAGGAGAAATTTGAGAACTTCTCATGAATATTGTCTGCCAGGAAAGTGTTGTAGTCGAACTGAGTGGTGGGTCTTTCTTTTGTGGAGAAGATGGACAGAAAACCCAATATGGGTTCATCCACCCATTGGTCGGAAAAATAACCAAGCAGAGCACAGAGCGACGAAATGACTTGGTTTCCCTTCTCTGAGAATAGTGAGGAAGGGTACACGGGATTTGTCTTGGGGAGCTGAGTAGCATGAGGGAGGAAAAGCTCGAAAATCTGGGCTCTTTGAGGGAATGATAGTTTCTGGTACAGCTCCGTGATGACTTTGAGATTGAAAAGGGGAGGAAGATTCAGTTCTGGGTATCTGCATCATCTAATCAATGGCCTATGGTGTGATGAAGAAAAGAGTTTCTCCTGACGAAGATATTATGGCTCTCTGGTCGGGGAGGTAATGAGCTTGGCATTTGAGGGCAAACTCAGGGAAATGGTGAACCTGGGGGAAAAGATACTGAGGAAGGTTGGACTCCCATAGCCCAATTTCATCGCTCTGATCTAAGAAAATCTCTTTGAGCCATGACTGCAAATCCGCGAAGTCAAATTCGCACCTGGTGTCTACGATTAAATGATCGTTGTCGGCCAAATGGATCCTGTCGAGATCAATAGGAGGCGGGAGGAAAGGATTTTCCTCGGCTTCTGCTTTCTTGGATTTTGGCGCCATCACTGTGAAAATACCTGCAATTCAAACAAAGTGTTAGTGGGGATGACTGTGGTTTGGGACGACTAACTGAAACGGAGATAAAACCGGGATAAAATCTCTGGTGCGGGGACAAAGTAAGCAATGGGAGAATGAAAGAAGAGAGTAGTTTTGAGCAAACAGGTACCCGTTGGGCGCGGGGGACAGATCAGCAAGCTAATGGATAAGTTAGCCTATAATAAATGGCCAACGGGTCTTTTGGAGCGTGAGATGGCAGGTAACAATGAATGACGAATACAACCGGGTGACGTGGAGGGTGTTGATTGGGGAAATAACCATGGTGAAGGGACTTGTAATGGGTGAACAGGGGAATTGGATTTACAGAGTAATGAGAAGTGACCCTTAGGGGAAAATAATGGAAAATGATGTCATGAGGAGACGGGGGGGTATGTCAGAAAAAGGTAAGTGGTACGTGGCAGGAGTCTGGAGCAATGGATTCCTGCCACGTAGAGAAGAGGGCCCGCCAGAAAACCACCCCATTCCGGACCCCCCCCCCATCATTAAAAGAAGACCAGTCGGGGGGGTCCGAAAAATACCATCAGTCATCCATCGGTGCGCCTACCACTGGACCGTAGATCTGAGCACAATGTTTAACCAACATTCCGGACCCCCCCCCCCCCACCATTAAAAGAAGAACAGTCGGGGGGGTCTAGAATTCAATCTCAACCGTGGGTCTAGGCGCCGACGCCTCAACCGTTCAGATGTGCGCCTTTGTTATACATGATTCTGGATCCCCCCCCTTACCGTTAAAGGTAGAACAGTAGGGGGGTCCGGAAAAACTTATCAACCATAGATCTTAGCACCAGCACCTCAGCCGTTCATCTGTGCGCTATCTTTAATCTGTGAGCGCAAACTCATATTTTCTCTGAAAACTTAGGATAAGTGCTTTAAGTGGGTTTGTCCAATCTTTTCCTGTTTTTATCACCATGGGGTTAGACATTCAACTTTCAAACATCAAAGATAGGGTTCAACATCGATCATCATGCCTGTTTTATTGAGAAAAAGCAAACTACCCTATGCTCTAACCTAATTACCTATAACATTTAGCCCAGATTAAACTATTGGACTAAGAAATTACTCTATCCTGGGGTTATTTGACCAAGATTAGGCAGTTTGGTCAAATTTATTCACTTGCTATCCTAATTTGCTTAGCTAAGATTAAACAGTTTAGCCAAGCTTAGTCACCACTCCTATCGACATAAATTTAAAGGGACTTGGCCATGCTTAAACTGTATGGACCAAGTCATTGTTATTGCATGGGGCTCTATTTAAATTTCTTTTATGCCCTCTTTTTTTCTTTTTCTTTCTTTTCTTTTTTCTTTTTCTTTCTTTTCTTTCTTTTTTCTTTTTCTCAATTTATTTACAGAATGGAAAATCATTTGACAAACAAAACACTAAAGTGATAACATTTCAGTCACCAATTGATCCTATAAATTATAGGGTTATAACAGATCCAATAAGAAAACCTCAACAATAGAAGCAATGGTGGTCAAAGGTTGATCTACAAAAAGAGAGAAAAATTAGAGGGGTACATCAAGGTCTAAGTCAAAAGGAAAGAAGAGTAAGCATAAATGTTGGTTCTGAGGAAAATCTGGGCATCTCAAGAAGTATTGATGGAAAAGACAGAATGCATCCAAGGAGGACTCCACAAAAGAATCAAAGGAAGCTAATGTAGTTGAAACAAGTTCAGGTTCCAATTCAGGTATGGTTGATGAGGTATTGTCTACTTGTGATGTTTCACATCAACATCAGCACTGGTTATTAGATTCCAGTGCATCCATCCACATGTGTATTCATAGAAATTGGTTCTCAACTTACCAATCTATTGATGATGGTGTTGTTTTTATGGGAAATTATTTTTCTTGTAAAATTGTTGGAGTTGGTAGCGTCTAGATTAAAATGCATGATGGTTCTATAAGAACATTAACATATGTAAGACATGTACTCGAACTAAGAAATAACTTGATATCTTTGGGAGTTCTAGATTATGTTGGTTACAGGTGTACAACTCAAGGTGGAGTATTGAAGGTGTCCAAAGGAAACTTAGTAGTCATGAAGGCAAAGAGGATCGGGAAACTTTATCAACTTGAAGGAAGGACAAAAGTAAATCAAGCAGTGGTAGCATCTGAAGATGCAAGTGACTCTGTTTGTTTATGGTATCAGTGTTTGGGTCATATGAGCAAGAAAGGGCTTAAGGTACTGTTTGATCGTAAGTCACTTCCAATTTTGAAGTTTCTCAATTTGAATTTCTGCAAGTATTGTGTTTTTGGAAAACAGTGTAGATAGAAGTTTAAAACAAGAAGGCATATAAGAAAAGGTATCATTGATTACATTCATTCAAATTTTTGGGGACCATCCCCTAGAGTTTCTTTTGGAGGATCGTCATATTATGTGACATTTATAGATGATTACTCTAGAAAGGTTTGGGTCTATTTACTTAAAAGAAAAGTTGATGTATTTAATACTTTTAAGAAATTCAAAGATTTGGTTGAAAAGAGAACTGACAGGTCAATCAAGTGTTTGAGGACAGATAATGGAGGTGAGTTCACATCTGTGGAATTTGAGAACTATTTCAAGGAAGATGGGATCGAAAGACATAAGACCACGGTTTACACTCCTCAGCAGAATGGTGTTGTTGAATGCATGAATGGGACTCTTTTAGAGAGACCAAGGAGCATGCTCAGTAATTCCAAGATGCAACATGAATTGTGGACAGAATCAGTTCTTAGAGCATGCTATCTGATAAATCGGTCACCATCAACTGCAATAAACTGTAAGATTCTAGAAGAGGTATGGACATGTCATTCGTGTGATTTTTCAAATCTGAGAATATTTGGTTGTGATGCTTATGCTCTTATTTCTAAAGATCATTGTTCTAAGTTAGATACTAGATCAGAGAAATATGGCTTTGTTGGTTATGGTGATGGAGTTAAGGGGTACAGACTATGGGATCCTACTTCCCACAAACTCATCATAAGCAGAGATGTATTATTTGATGAATCCTCACTCTTAAAATCAGAATTGGTAGATGTTGAAGTGAGACAAGAAAAGGTACCACAAGTTCAACAAATTCAGTTGGAAACTCAACCATCTTCGGAAAGGGAGGAGCATGAAGAAGTTCCAGAAGAAGAAGATGAAGATGCAGAAAATATCCAGGAAACCGAGGATATACCTCAACCATCTATGAGCAGATCTTCACGGGTCAAGAATCCTCCTACAAGGTATGACGATTTTGTTTCGACTATGGCTTTAGTCTCTATTGATGGAGAACCTAGTTGTTTTCAGGAAGAAATTAAGGTATCTAAAAGTGCTCAATGGAAGAAAGATATGAAAGAAGAAATAGATGCCTTAGTGAGGAATAAAACATGGGACCTAATAGAACTTCTAAAGGACAGGAAGGTTGTCGGTTGCAAGCGGGTCTACAAACTGAAAAGGGGTGTTGATGATAAAGTCGAAAGGTATAAAGCAATACTGGTAGAAAAATGGTATTCTCAAAAGGAAGGTATCGATTTTCATGAGATCTTTTCACCAGTTGTGAAGCTTGTTTCAATTCGTGTTTTGTTAGCACTAGTTTCTTTACTTGATCTTGAGTTAGAGAAACTAGATGTTAAAACAACGTTTCTACATGGAGATTTAGATGAGGATATATATATGGAACAACCAAAAGGGTTTGTTCAGGATCACAATAAGAGGTTTGTCTACAAACTCAAGAATTCATTGTATGGCCTGAGACAGTCTCCCGGGCCATGGTACAAGAAGTTTGATTCCTTCATGGTGAGCCTAAATTTTACAAGAAGTGAATATGATCATTGTGTTTACTTTGAAATGTTGGAAAATGGCATGTTCATTATTTTGGTGTTATATGTTGACGATATGTTTGTGGCAAGCAAACGCATGGTTGATATCAACATGTTAAAGGCTCAGTTGGCTAGGGTGTTTGATATGAAGTATCTAGGAGCAGCAAAACAAATCTTAGGTATGGAGATACACAGAGATAGGAAAAATGGTAAGTTGTGGTTATCACAATAGAAGTATGTGGAGAAAATACTTATGATATTCGGTATGAATAATGTGAAACTCATACATATCCATTTAGCTTCCCATTTCAAGATTTCTTCAGGTTTATGTCCTAGTAATGACGAAGAAAATGATTATATGTCTCATGTACCATATGTTAATGCAGTGGGAAGTTTGATGTATGCAATGGTGAGTACCAGACCAGATATTTCACATGTAGTTGGTGTTGTGGGTAGATACATGGAAAATCTAGGAAAAGAGCATTGGGAAGTAGTGAAATGGGTGCTTCGATATCTTAGAGGAACACGCAGTTATTCTATCACCTATGATGGTTCTAGAGATTCAGATTGTGGTTATGTAGATTCAGATTTTGCAGGTGACTTGGACAAAAGGAGATCCACTTCAGGATATGTATTTACTCTTGCAGGAGGACCTATTAGTTGGATGTCAAAGCTTCAAAACGTAGTCACTTTATCCACTACTAGGGCAGAGTATATGGTTGTTTCACATGCATGAAAGGAGACAATTTGGTTACAGGGTTTGTTGGGTGAGTTTGGAAGGATGCAAGACAAGGTGAAAGTATTTTGCGATAGTCAAAGTGCTATTCATTTGGCTATAAATCTAGCTTATCACAGTAAGATGAAGCATATTTATGTTAAGTACCATTTTGTAAGACAGGTTGTTGATGAAGTTGGAGTGGTTCTAGAAAAGGTCCATACAAAAGTGAATTCTGCAGACATTTTTACGAAACCAATTTTGTTAGGGAAGCTACGGTGGTGTTTGGCTTCTCTTGGCTTGCAGAAAAGGTGATGAATTAATTAAGGGCATGATATATCAGGTAAATTGTTATCAAGGTGGAGATTGTTGGAAACATGCCAACAAATTTCCTCATGCGGTCACATGCACATGCGCATGCATGCAACCTATTTATGAATTGCTCGTGTAACTATGTGATATATTCATGATCGGTTTGTATAACTGAGTGATAGATGTTATATATGTAAGCATACCCAAAGAGTTGGAGTACAATGCGAGATAGAGAGAAGAGTGTGTGTGAGGAGAGGATGATTGTATGCCTATGAAGGCTATTGCAATTCTCCCTTGAATAATAAGAAAACCGATAATCATT
>JZKD02S2291765.1:375909-393934 GCA_000966675.3 Picea glauca
AAATACTTTTCAGCAACAATATTCAAAAATTTGGGATGAAAACATGATGTCTCATATTACAAGAAATAACCCTTAACTTTTCATTTCATTCGCAAGATATTCAACTAATATCTTGGAGGAAATATCCTCACAAATCCAACCATGACTAACAATGGAGAGAGAAATCCTTATATAGAGTTGAGTTCGATCTTCGTTACACTAAAATAATAATCGAGTAAACACTAGATCTATGATTTCTCCTAGCAAGAATAATAAAAATCCATGCACAAGTCTCCTCGAGGGGAGCACTTCTCTAGAAATGAATAAATTATGAAACAAAAAGATTTGAATGCCACTTTTCCTCATCTTGTGCAAGGAGTCCCATTGAAAATGTGCTCGTTTGACTACATAATGGATTTTTTTTATTCCATGTGTGCCTCTCCTAATTGGAACAATATTCAAGATAACCAACTCCCTTTAAATGATATTGAATGACTTTGTTAAGGGGGCACTTCTCAACATAAGTTGTTATTCTCCTTTAGAATGATGAATTAATGTCATGTTTCTTCTTGAGTCTAGGGCACTCTTCCCTGAGTGTGTTGACATCCCTTGAAGAAAGGATCCACTTAATAGATGAGAAAAACCATTGGAAAAAGTAGTTACAACAATCCTCAAATGTAGTGTGTCCTACCTGGAATGTGTTGAAGAATGGGATTCCTTCTTAATGAACACAACCTATCCTCCATCAATGCCTCAGGGTGGAACACTACTCCTCATTAAGTGTGCAAATACATGTGAACATGCGCCAAGTAGAACCTCCTCTCCTAGGGCACTCCTCAAGAAAAGAGACAATCTCCTTATATTGAAAAAACAATGCCAGGTGTAACACGATAACCTAGGGAGATTCTCAAATCAAGGGGTGAATCCACCTAGAGATGCCAACAAGATACTCAAAATAGTAAAATTAGTTAGTGCAATTCCTCCAATGCAATAACCAACTCCTTAAACAATGGATCTCATGGATATGTGTGCAATAATGACCCCTTTGGTTGTTATAACAACATCAAATGGTGGAGTGACGTCAACTAACGTGCCAAATAATAGATCCATGTGCAAATGAACAACTCTCCTCAGTCCAAGGGAAAAAAGATGGATGGCCTAGGAGAATGTGCCAATTTATGAGGGTTTGACCATATTTATCCTTCAAAGATCACCAAAGAAGGAGGGTTCTCTAGGAAAGTGTGCACAAGTTGAGCGCTCCTCAAGAAAACCTCTAATTATCTCCAACAAACCATCAAGGATCCCAAGTAAAGAACTCAAGAGTGAAACACAAGAGTTGAGGATTGTTGCCTTTTGATGTGGTGGTGTCTAAAGACATCGTTGCACTAAAACACAAGCACACTCCATGAGAGAGGAAATAGATATCATGATGATAATAGAACGATCACAAGGATCTTCTCTAAATAGGTTTTGGTCAAGGAGAAAACCAATAACCTTGGGTGGAGTCAGTTGCACCTCTCCATAAAGCGCAAATCTGAGATCCTATGTGGACATGGTAAACCATCAATTTAGTCGATCATCAATCCAAAGAATCGGTCAACCCACTTAGCCAACAAGGTGAGGTTTATGATGGAGCCACATGTTTCCACCCCCCCCGTAAACTCATCTTTGAGGAAAACAAATTACATAGTCGTCCCCCCTAAATTTTTTCTCACTTCAAAAGTTGATCACAAGACGGTATGACAACACTCTTAAGGAAGTCTAATCACAATCAACATGTATCAAGGAAAAAAGGCAGTCATCCATTTCAAAACGGTTGCAAAACTACTATCCAAATGTGCATTTACGAAAGTTGACCACTTTTGTAAATGTGCATTTACAGAAGTCAACCACTTATGTATATGCACATACACAGAAGCCATCTTGCATAAATGTGCAACTTCCATATATGCGCATATACAAAATCCACTTCCATAAATGTGCACTTTCGAAAGACAACTTTCATAAATGCACATTTACGAAGGGCGACTTTCGTCTATGCGCATTTACGAAAGATTAGTCACTTTTGTGTGCATTTATGGAAGTTGGATTCCATATATGTGCATATATGGAAGTGTACATATACGGAAGCCAACTTCTATAAATGCACATTTACGAAAGACAAATTTTGTATATGCGCATTTATGGAGGTTGGTTTCTGTATATGTGGGCTTCCATATATGCACATTTTTGGAAGTGGTCGCCTTCCATAAATGCCCGCATATACAGAATGAAATAGTACATATATGGAATGAAAGTGTGCATATACATAATACAACTTCCGTAAATGCACATTTATGAAATTCAACTTGCATAATTGCGCATTTATGGAAGGAGGCTTTTGTATATGCGTGCTTCCATATATGCACATTTATGGAAATGATTAGCTTCTGTATATCCGAATTTACGGAAGATGACCATATATGGAAGCCACTTACATATATGCGCATATACGGAAGTAAACTTCCATAAATGAGCATATACAAAAGCTTCCTTCTATAAATGTGCATTTACGGAAGCTGAATTCCGTAAATATTCATCTACGAAAGGCGACTTTCGTATATCAGAAAGTTTATATATATATATATATATATATAATTTGTACATTGTGGTGTTGGTAAGATCCTTTTATTGTGGGATACATCTTGCATTTTCTTTTTATATATTAGTTATAGTTGTGTTGCATTCTTAATACCACATGTGGATCATATAATTTATAAATTTTACCATCATAAAATCTATGACTTTTCTACATCCATATATACATAATTTCCTAATGTCCTACAAAATTTCCTACAAAATCCAGTTGCCCGAAGAAATTATATCTTTCATAATGTAAGTAGCATAAATCCAACCAAATTATACTGCCAATGACATTACTACAACTTTGTCAAATGATAGTGGTTGCTTCTTTAAAACAATTTTACCACTGTTCAGCTGTTGTGTCTCCCCTATAGTGGAGGAGGCCATATATTTGGTTCAGACTTTGGACAAACACAGAAGTGTTAAACCCGGTTTGGGACGTGTCCTAAACCAGATTATGCAAGACTAAATTCAGATTGTTTTGAAAATCACTGCCTTCAACATAGTAGTGGGTGTTACTGCAGAAATATTCCTCAACTGCATTGCAAATCTCTAAATGAAGATTAATTATCAAGGCCAGGAGAACATTTATGTAGAATAGTATGAGGAGAAAGCATCGAGAATATCTTCCACAAAAGTTGATACTCGTTAGGGTTTCCATGGACAATATTGAAGAGTGTGGATTCTTGGATCCTTGATATGCGACGTGTGGCTTGATGTCAGATCACAGATCAATGGTATGTGCAATATACTCAGTGCAATGCAATTTCAAATTCTACGCACCAAACAAGATACATGACAAATTTCTCAAGACCACTGCGTAGTGCACAAACTACTCAGTTTGTTGCGCGCTGTGAATGCACACACTTAATGAAATGATTTATGAATGCAGAATAACACAGTTCTATGCTTAGCACATAAACTCAAAAATAAGACAGAAACTTGTCAATACACAAAGTTCTTGATATTAATGAACTTCGGCGCATTGCGTGAATACAAAATACAATGACAGAGATGAGATTTTTCTCTAATGAATTCTTACACTCCTCAGTTGTTGTTGGTTCTCGATTTTTTTGTATACCTCTCTTTTATGCTCTACTTCAACTGCTTCTCTTCAACATTATATATATTCGACTAACTAAACGACTCAGACTTATATGGACTCTGACTGAGACTTCCTACAGACGCTAAGACCGACTCAACATTAAGCATTACCATTAATTCGACTGACTCTTCAACTACTTAGCTGAACTCGAGAAGATAGAAATCGACTCCATTTATAACTTCATCATTTGCCGACTAATGTTGATTAAACGTGCGACTTTGAACTTGCAGACTGTCTGACTGAAAATTCGGCTACTGACAGATTGATTGACAGACAAATTGGCGGAGACATGAAGATCTCACTGACTTGTAATTAAAATTTCCAACACTCCCCCTTAATTATAAGTAGGTGGGATTAGAAAATAAAATTTACATCAAAAATTGAGTTTACAATTTTACCGTCACTAATATGTTACTGTGCATACTCCTAGACTACTGCGTAGATGATGAAATGCATATATTGCTAAAGCCTTTGTGAAAATGCCCATGACTTGTTCTTTTGACCTGCAAAACTCTAAACAGATCTATTTGTTATTCACCAATTCTATGATGAAATGATACCTTGTATCAATGTGCTTGGTTTTCTTGTGAAACACATGATTCTTTGATAACATGGTGGTTGAATTGTTGTTATAGAAAACCATTGTTGGTTCTTGTAGTTCTTGCAAAAAATATTTTAACATTCTTCTCATCCATATTGCTTGACAAGTTGCGCTTGTAGCTGCGACATATTCTGCTTCTGCTAAAGAAAGAGTCACAATGGGTTGATTACTTGATGTCCATGATACCATACCTATTCCAAAATGAAATGTGTACCCAGAGGTACTTTTCCTGTCATCTATGTTTCCTCCACAATAATTGTCAGTGTATCCAATGAGTCTGAAATCTTCTAAGGTGGAGTACTTGATGCCAAAATATGTTGTTCCATTCACATATCTCAGTATTCTCTTTCTTGCCTTCCAATGTGATTATTTTCGATTTTCCATGAACCTTGAAATTAGGCTCACTCCATACGTAATATCAGCTCTTGTCATTGTGAGATACATAAGACTGCCTACCAGTATTTTAAACAGTGTGGGATCCACCTTGGACGCTTTATCTTCCTTTCTTAACTTCAATCCTGTTATGACAAGTGTTGGTGCTGCTTTTGAATTCATTATATTGAATCTTTTCAATATTTCATGCGCATACTTGGACTGTGAAACAAATATGCCAGTTGGACTGGTGCACTTCTATTCCCAAAAAATATCTCATAAGCCCTAAATCAGTCATTTCAAATTCATCCTTCATGACTGACTTGAATTCTTATATGCCAAAGTCACCTGTAAAAATCAAATCATCCACATATAAACAAACAATTAACATATTACCTTGATGATTTTCTTTGATGTACAGTGTTGGCTCACTTTCACTTCTCTGAAATCCATTCTGTGTGAGATAGGAATCAATGCGACTATACCAAGATCTCGGAGCTTGTTTTAACCCATATAGTGCTTTCTTCAATCTGTACACTTTGTCTTCTTGTCCTGGAACCTCATAACCTTGTGGTTGTTCCACATATACTTCTTCTTCTAAGTTTCCATTCAAAAGTTTTGACTTCACATCCATCTGATAAACTGCCACTTATACTGCGTGACAATTGCTAACTGGTGCAAATGTTTCATTGTAATCAATTCCAAGTTGTTGTGTAAATCCTCTTGCAACCAATCTTTCCTTGTACTTCTATACATTTCCTTCTGCATCTTGCTTGGTTTTATAAATACACTTGACACTAATGACATCCTTGTCATCAGGTACATCTAACAATTTCCATTTTTTATTGTTCTCTATGCATCTGATTTCTTCATCCATGGCTTGTGACCATACATCATCTTTGACATCTTCTTCAAAAGTTAATGGATCATATTTTTGTGAAAACAAAGAAAAAAACTGAAAAACAATTTGTTGCGTCTTCATTATAGATGTCGCGTGATGCAGACCCCCTATCCCTCCTCAAGGTTGCGCGAACTCCCGGTCAGGATCTTCTAGTTCGGGAGCCGAAATGGCTCTTTCGGTTCCAACTAGAACCCTTCGAAACGAACACACATGTCCACTCCCCGAATGCTCAGTTAGCTTTTTCCAAGCACCAAGCGTGAGCACCCACCGTGAAATACCAAGAGCTATGACTGCGCCCTTATCCTTCCTGCCTTTCGCTATTTCGCGATCTCACAACTCGGAGGTTTGCAGCGCAAGAACTCTGCCCTCCCAACTCGTGATACCCGAGTTCGCGAAATGGCCCGACCTCGCTATTTTGCAATTCATGGATCTAGAAGTCAAGCCCTCTGTCCTTCTAAATTGCAAGACCCGAGATCACGATGTGGATCATCGGTCCATATTCGCATGTAGTCGACAGTCCAAATCAAATCGTGATTTCACGATTCGGAGGTTTGAAAACCCAGAACTACGTCCCTCCATATCGCGAGACCCGAGATCGCGATGTGGACCAACGGTCCCGATCTGCTTGTGCTCGATGGTTCAGATAAAATCGCCATCTCGCGACTCGGAGGTTTGAAAAATAAGGGACTTCACCTTTCAGCTCACGATATCTGAGTTCGCAAAACGGACACCCCTCGTTATCTCACGATCTCGTGACTTGGGATTTTGAAGTGCCACGAACACTACCTCCCAGCTCGCGATGTCTGAGTTCGTGAAATGGACAGCCCTCGCTATCTCGGGATCTCGCGACTCGGGATCTTGAAAGACAAGGCCTTTATCCCTCTGGTTGGTGATACCCGAGTTCGTGAACTGAACCAACAGTCCAGATCTATCCGAGATCGATGGTCGTTGTTCCTCCTGAGCTTTTGGACGTCAAGTAGCCCTCGTCGCTAACCTCCTTGCAGCTCCACTTTATCCAACGGTTTGTAGGGTTTCGGTGTTCCTCCTCAAGGACTCTCCACCGTCCATTCAGATCTTTGAACTCCCCTCACCTGGATCTACGCAGCGTTAAAGTTTGTGCTCCTCCTTCCAGTCGGACAATCCGCGGGAATCCCCACAATGATCCAACGCTCAAGGGCGTTCTCCCTCCTGAGCTTTTACTCGACTCTGACTTGGAATATTTTCTAAGTCTACGAAGACTCAATATTCGCTCCTTCTAGAGAATGAGTTCTTGGTCTTGACAACACCTTCTGAAGTGTTATCCCTCCTAAGATTTATCTGGTTCAGACTTCGATCTCCCGCGCACTCCTTGCGTCTGAGGGATTTCGATAACTCAGGTTCACGACATTTTCTCTCTGGCTCGATGCACACCTTGTAGATCCCTCAATGAAGAGAAAAACAATTCCATAGCATTCCTCCCTGGCTCAATGCACACCTTGCAGAGCTCTAAATGAAGGGAAACAATTGAAACTGCCAAAATCTCACAGTTTCATTCACTTGTTTATAAAACAGAAAATAACAGGAAAATACACACAGTCCAAGCACAACACATTTGGATCAATTTTCCATTCTGTTCCATTCATAAGTGCCCACTGGCTACTAATTACATACAAAATACATTAGCTCCAAAAACTGAGATTTTATGCTCACTCTCAGTTCTCTTACAGCTCAATTTTTTTTCTTTATATCCCCACTTCTACCTGCCGCTAACTGGCTTACAAACTTTTCCCTAACTCAAAATGTTCGTAGGGTTTCCCCTTGCTACTTACCTACTCTAAAATTCATCCTACACTATCTAATTCTAGTCGCATTCTAGAACCGAAGTGGAAACTCTTTCTCTGTTTACAATTTCAAAAACTTGCTTCACAGGGTCAAATTCGGCACCGGTTCAAGCGTGCCCCAAAAAGTGAATTCTGGCGCTGAGTGGAGGCGGATCCCGAAATCCGTTGTAGCCGCCCACGTCAAAGTTTTGGAAGAACTTGCACGTGTTGAATATTCCCGCCTCTATGCACTTGACACGATGCTCCTGCATCATACTCCCCTTGACAAAAATTCATGGACTCATATCCATGAGCTCCTCTACTGATTTCCCCTACTTCTGGATAGCAGCTTCGTTTTCCCAACTGGCATCTTCGATTGGGTGTCCCTTCCATTTGACCAGATACTCGAAATAAGTCTTCCTCCTGGTCTTCTTTTCAATCCTCTGATCCAAAATCTTCTCCATATGTAGCTTCTCTGTCATAGGCATCTGCTTCTCCCACTGAATCTTTCCTTGGTCTTCTGATCCTTATGTGTTGTCTTTCCTGTAAGGATACAGGTTTGAAACATTTAATATGGGTGAAATGCCCACACCATATGGAAACTCGATCTCATAGGCGTTTGCATCAAACTTCCTCAAGAACTTACAGGGTCTTATCTTCTTCATCTTCAATTTGTTATATCTTCCCCTAGGGAACCTTTCCTTTCTGAGATGTGCCAAAACCTGATATCCCACTTCAAATTGAAGCTCCTTGCGATGTTGATCAGCTCTATGCTTGTATTTTTGGTTAGAACTCTATAATTGTTCTTTGATCCAGCGATGGAGTTTCTGCATTTCAGTAGCAAAATCCTCTACTCCAGCACTTTTGATCTCTCCCTGTTCCAAGTCCCTTAACTTAGACACTCCCTTGGGTTGCATTCCATAGAGTATTTGGAATGGGCTCCTCCCAGTGCTCCTGTTTGGTGAGTCATTGTATGCAAATTCTGCTTGTGGAAGAATCTGATCCCATTGGTTGTGGTGTTCAGTAACCAGACTTCTCAATAAGTTTCCCAAACTTATGTTTACTACCTCAGTCTGCCCATGTGTTTGAGGGTGATAAGTTGAGCTAAAGGACAAATCTATCCCCATCTTCTTCCACGACGTCCTCCAAAAGTGACCAACAAATTTTGTGTCTCTGTCTGAGACAATGCTCCTGGGTAGACCGTGAAGTCTTACAACTTCTCTAAAAAACAGATTTGCAACATGTGTTGCATCACTGGTCTTCTAGCATGGGATGAAATGTGCCATCTTTAAAAACCAATCTACCACCACAAATATGGAATCGAATCCCCTTTGTGTTCTTTATAATCCCAACATGAAATCCATGCTTATTGCATCCCAAGGTCTCTCTAGTATTGGCAATGGTTGACACAATCCAGTGTTCTGTCTTTTCCCCTTTGCATGTTGACAGATTCTACATCTGTTCACCAACTTTATCACATTTTCTCTCATACTTGGCCAATAGTATGAATTGCTCAACTGTGCAAACGTTTTATCGTGGCCGAAATGTCCAGCCAATCCTCCATTATGCTTCTCCTTCAGAAGATTGTCTCTCATTGAGCATCTTGGTATGCACAATTGGTTTCCTTTGAAGGCAATCCTTCCTGAACCATATACTCTGTCCACTGACTTCTATCTCTCAGTACAGGGCTTGTACATGCTTCATAGGCCTCCTTGAAATCTGCATCATCACAATACATGTCCTTAAGATGTTTAAACCCCAAGGTGTCCACTTGGAATTCCTGCAGAATTAAACATCTCCTTCTTAATGCATCAACAACCTTGTTAGCATTCCCAGCAATATGTTTTATGACAAAAGTAAATTTTTTCATAAATTCAACCCATTTTGCATGCCTCTAATTCAGTTTTTCTTGTCGGGTTATGAATTGCTTGGTTATCGTTGTACAAGACAAGCTCCTGTGGGACAAGATAATGTCTCCATTTCTTCAGTGCTTGAATTATGGCATATAACTCCTTGTCATATGTGGAGTACTTCCTCTTAGTCTCATTCAGCTTCTCGCTGAAATAGGCAACAGGTCGATTGTCCTGACTCAGAACTGCTCCTATTGCAACTCCACTTGCGTCACATCTCACCTAAAATGTCTTCCCAAAATTCAGCAAGACCAGAATTGGTCATTCTGTTATCTTATCCTTCAGCATATTGAAGCTCCTTTCGGCCTCCTCTGTCCATTTAAAAGACTTGTGCCGCTTCTTCACTGTATCCATCATGGGTGCACAAATTCCACTAAAGTCTCTAATGAACTTTCTATAAAAACTTTCTAATCCATGAAAGCTCCTTACCTCGAACATGCTCCTTGGTGACGGCCATTCTCTGATTGTTTTCACCTTCTCTGGATCCATCTTCAGTTCATTCGAAGAGATCACGAAACCCAAATAAATGAGTTGTGTCTTCATAAAAGATGATTTCTTCAAATTGATCAGCAGCTTCTCCTGTTGTAGCCTTCTCATTACTAGCGTTAGGTGCCTCAAATGTTCCTCTTTAGTCCTGCGAAAGATCAGCATATCGTCCATATATACAACCACGAACTTGCCAATGAAATCTTTCAGAATTTCATTCATCACTCTCATAAAATTGCTCGGGGCATTCATTAAGCCAAATGGCATAACCAGCCACTCATACAAGCCTTCGTTCGTCTTAAAGGTTGTTTTCCATTCATCACCTTCTCTCATCCTAATCTGGTGATATCCACTTTTCAGATCTATCTTAGAAAAGAAATTTGTTACACTTAAGCAATCCATTAAATCATCCATTCTTGGTAAAGGGAATCTGTACCTGATGGTGATCTTGTTGATGGCTCTCGAGTCTGTGCACATTCTCCATCCTCCATCTTTCTTGGGGATTAACACAGTTGGTACTGCGCATGGGCTCAAACTTTCTCTGACTAAACCCTTATCCAGCAATTCTTGGAATTGGTTCTTCACCTCCTCATTTTCTCGAGGTGTTAATCTGTACGCTGCCTTGTTTGGAAAGCTTTCTCCTGGTATCAAGTCGATATGATGACTGATACTCCTGATGGGTGGTAATGAGTTTGGCAGCTCATCCACCACTATATCAGCAAAATTATCCAACAGCTCATGAACTTCTTCAGGCAAATCATCCATTGATGTACTAGTAAGGATAACTCTGGGCTTCCTCACCACAGCGAACTGCATCTCCTGTTCTTCCTTGGCCTCCTTCAGGAGTTCCTTCCCACTCATGAAAAGTATGCTTGTGTTGGCTTCCTCTTTCGCTTTCTTCTCCTCCATCGGCAGCAACATATGTGTTCTACCATTCTTCTCCAATGTGTATGTATTCTTCCTTCCATCGTGAATGACATTTTTGTCATACTTCCATGGTCTTCCCAACAAAATGTGGCATACGTCCATGGGAATTACATCACATGTGATTTCATCTTTATATCCTCCTATTTTAATTTCAACCAGGCATTGTTTAGTAATCATTACCTGGTGTCCTTTTTTCAGCCATGAGACTTTGTATGGCCTTGGATGTGCAGTTTTCTTCAGCTCCAATTTCTCCACCATCTCTTTGGATACTAGATTGTCAGTCCTCCCACTGTCAATGATCACCTTGCATACTTTATCCTTAGTCTTGCAAGTTGTCCTGAAGAGATTATTTCCCTGCACTGGCTTCTCAATTTCTGCCTCTGGTTTTAAGAGAACTTTTCTCAACATTAGGGATGCTCCATCCTCTGCTCCTTCTGCTTCAACATCTCTTCATTGCGCTTCTGAGATATGAACTTCTCCTCCTTCTTTCTTCTTCTCGAGACATTCCCAAGACATGTTCCCTATCTTTCCACAGTTATAGCACCTTACTCCTCCTCTGCCTCTTTCTCTAGAAGAGTTTCTTCCACCATTTTGTCTTCCTCGTGAACTTCCTCCTCGTTCCGAGTGATTGTGTGGTTTCTCAACCTCGTCCTTTGACTGATGTGCTCTGTCATGGTTAAATCCCTTACTTTTGCTTGGGACCGAGATTTTACCTCTTCCTCATTGGTTCTGTTTTCTGGCCAACTTTTCCTCTGCCTTCAGTGCAAACTGATACGCATCTTCTACAGTCCTCATTGACATCATGCTCAGCTCATCCTGGACTTCATATCTCAAGCCATTTATATACCTGACGACTTTTTCTTTGTCTCTCTCCCTTTGTCTAGTTCTGATGTTCAGCCTGTAGAACTCCTCAGTGTACTCCTTGACTATCATTCCTTTCTGTCTCAGGTTCTATAGCTTCCTAAACAGATTGATCTGGTAGTCCTTGGGTATGAACTTAGCCTTCATCTTGGCTATCATCCTGTCCCAACTCTTTATCCTATGTTTTCCTTTACTTCTCTTCTCAGCCTGCAGTTCGTCCCACCACATTGTTGCATGCCCTTTTAGCCTAGTGATTTCCTGCTTCACCTTCTTTTCCTCATAAACATCTTCATAGTCGAAGTGTTTGTTCACGAACCTTATCCAGTCCAACAGTTCTTCAACATCTAGATTTCCCTCATACATGGGGACCTCTATCTTATCTCTTCCTCCCAATCTGGAAACTACTCTCAAAAAACATTCTTCTACAGCATCCTCTCCTACAGCTTCTTCAATCTCAGCCTCTTCACTTTCCGCATCACTGACATCCCAAACATCAGGTGCTCTTCTTTGTGTTGCTTCCATTGCTTCCATTTGGGCGTGAAACTCTCGCATCTCCCTTTCTACAGCACGGTTAGCTAAAAGTGGCTCTTGTCTTCTTGGCGGCATTGTGTTGATTGTTTGTCACACACAGATTACAGCTCCGAGTTTTCTATCTCCTTATTTTTCTTCCTTCGCCTGAAATCTATAGACGAAAAATGTGCTCTAATACCACCTGATGTAGACCCCCTATCCCTCCTCAGGGTTGTGTGACCTCCCAGTCAGGATCTTCTAGTTCGAGAGCCGAAATGGATCTTCTGGTTCCAACTGGAACCCTTCGAAACAAACACACAGGTCCACTCCCCGAATGCTCAGTTAGCTTTTTCCAAGCACCAAGCATGAGCACCCACCGTGCAAGACCAAGAGCTGTGACCGCGCCCTTATCCTTCCTGCCTTTCGCTATTTTGCGATCTCGCAACTCGGAGGTTTTCAGCGCAAGAACTTCGCCCTCCCAACTCGTGATACTCGAGTTCATGAAATGGCCCGACCTCGCTACTTCGCAATTCGGGGCTCTGGAAGTCAAGCCCTCTGTCCTTCCAACTTGCGAGACCCGAGATCACGATGTGGATCACGGGTCCAGGTTCGCCTGTAGTCGACGATCCAGATCAAATCGCGATTTCGCGATTTGGAGGTTTGAAAACCAAGACCTTCGTCCCTCCATCTCGCAAGACCCGAGATCGCGATGTGGACCAACGGTCCCGATCTGCCTGTGCTCGATGGTTCAGATCAAATCTCCATGTCGCGACTCGGAGGTTTGAAAAATAAGGGACTCTGCCTTCCGGATTGCGATATCCGAGTTCGCAAAACGGACACCCCTCGTTATCTCATGATCTCGCGACTCGGGATTTTGAAGCGCCACGAACACTACCTCCCAGCCCGCGATGTCAAAGTTCGCAAAATGGACAGCCCTCGCTATCTTACGAACTCGCGACTCGGGATATTGAAAGACAAGGCCTCTATCCCTTTGGTTGGTGATACCCGAGTTCGTGAACTGAACCAACGGTCTAGATCTATCCGAGATCGATGGTCACTGTTCCTCCTGAGCTTTTGGACGTCAAGTAGCCCTCGTCGCTAACCTCCTTACAGCTCCACTTTATCCAACGGTTTGCGGGGTTTCGGTGTTGCTCCTCGAGGACTCTCCACCGTCTGTTCAGATCTTTGAACTCCCCTCACCTGGATCTACGCAGCGTTAAAGTTTTCACTCCTCCTTCCAATCGGACGATCCGCGGGAATCCCCACAGCGATCCAACGCTCAAGGGCATTCTCCCTCCTGAACTTTTACTCGACTCTGACTTAGAATATTTTCTAAGTCTGCGAAGACTCAATCTTCGCTCCTTCCATAGAATGAGTTCCTGGTCTTGACAACACCTTCCGAAGTTTTATCCCTCCTGAGCTTTATCTAGTTCAGACTTCGATCGCCTGCGCACTCCTTGCGTCTGAGGGATTTCGATAACTTAGGTTCACAACGTTTTCTCTCTGGATCGATGCACACCTTGTAGAGCCCTCAATGAAGAGAAAAACAATTCCACAACGTTCCTCCCTGGCTCGATGCACACCTTGCAGATCTCCAAATGAAGGGAAACAATTGAAACTGCCAAAATCTCATAGTTCCATTCACTTGTTTATAAAACAGAAAATAACAGCAAATTACACACAGTCCAAGCACAACACATTTGGATCAATTTTCCATTATGTTCCATTCATAAGTGCCCACGGGCTACTAATTACATACAAAATACATTAGCTCCAAAAACTGAGATTTTATGCTCACTCGCAGTTCTCTTACAGCTCAATTTTTTTTCTCTGTATCCCCACTTCTACCTGCCGCTAACTGGCTTACAAACTTTTCCCTAACTCAAAATGTTCCTAGGGTTTTCCCCTTGCTACTTGCCTACTCTAAAATTCATCCTACACTATCTAAGTCCAGTCGCATTCCAAAGCCGAAGTAGAAACTCCTGCTCTGTTTACAATTTCAAAAACTTGCTTCACAGGGTCAAATTCGGCACTGATTCAAGCGTGCCCCAAAAAGTGAATTCTGGCGCTGAGTGGAGGCGGATCCCGAAATCCATTGTAGCCGCCCACGTCAAAGTTCTGGAATAACTCACATGTTGAATATTCCCGCCTCTATGCGCTTGACACGATGCTCCTGCATCATCGCGCAAACTTCTTATCTTCCTTGGTAACAGACTTGTTAATGTTGGATCTAGAGATGTAGAGCTGCTCGGACTGCCTACTTGTGTTTGTTGCACTATAAGTGTAGATTGTGCACCTATTGTTCTTACTGGAGTATTCTTCGTGGTGATTTGCGTCGTAGTTTCAGGTGTAGAAGGGACTGGGTACTAACTTGTACACAGTGTTTGAACCACTTCATCTTATGTTTCATCATGCTGCATTGCATCAATAATTTTAACTGTCTTTTATATGGTTCCATCCCATGCTTCATTCTCCACAAACTGAGTATCATGGCTGATTATGACTTTTCTTGCGACAAGGTCATACAACTTGTATACTTTTGTTTCTTCAGAATACCCAACAAATATAAATTTATATCCTTTGTTATCGAACTTCCTTCTCAGTTCATCTGGAACATGTGTGTATGCGACGCAACCAAAAACTTTTAAGTGCACCACATTATGCTTTAATCATGTTCAGGCTTCATGAGGAACTCTATTCTTCGCACTCTTTGTTGGACATATGTTCAAGATGTATACTGCAGTTGCTACTGCTTTAGCCCAATATTCATTTGACAAATGTTTGGTTGTCAACATATTGCGCGCCATTTCCATGATGGTTCTGTTATTTCTCTCTGCGACACCATTATGTTGTGGTGAGTATCGCGCGGTAAATTGCTTGTATATGCCATGAACTTTACAAAAGTTCTGAAATTCTCTTGACATGTATTATCCTCCTCTACCAGTTCTTAGACACTTGATGTAATAACCACTCTGCTTCTCCACAAGTGATTTAAACTGTTGAAAACAACCCAATGTGTCAGATTTATTCTTTAGGAAATAAATTAATGTCTTTCTTGAGAAATCATCAATGAATGTAAGAAAATAAGTACTTCCTCCTATAGACGGAGTTTGCATTGGTCCACAAATGTCTAAATGTACAATTTCCAGTGGATTTTTTGCTCTGTAAGACTTGCCAAATGGAAATGATTCTCTGTGTTGCTTTCCAAATATGAAGCCTTCACATATCCTCTCTAGTTTTTCAATCAATGGAAAACCTTTTACCATATCCTTTGTGTGTAGCAGCTTTAGACCTCCAAAGTTGAAATTTCCAAATCTGAAATTCCATACCCAGGAATCATCATGTATTTCAGATTGGAATGTTGCCTTTATCTCTATGCCACTTTCTCCTTTCTTGATACTGCACGCACTATTTTCTTCATTGGTATTGCGTGCACTTTCTGTTGTAAATGCAGTGTCTAACTGCGCACCTTTTCCTTTATCAATAGTTATTGTTGTATTCTTCTTCTTGGATGGCTTCAATGTCAATGGAAACATCATGTTACTTGTCATCTAGATTTTTGCAATAAGTTGATTGCTTGGGAATTTGTCCATAATCACAGAGTGATTATCTTCCATGTAGATTATGTATCCTTTTTGTAACAGTTGTCCTGTGCTCATCAGATTATGCTTCAGACCAGAAACATAATATACATCAGACATAAATTTTTGTTCTCCTTGCTTAGTTAAAATGTTTATACTTCCTTTGCCTAAGACAATGACTTGGATATTTGTTCCAAGTGTAACCTTGGCTTGAACTAACTCATCCAAACTAGAAAACAATTATATGTTTCATGTCATGTGGTTACTGCAGTCTGAATCTAAATATCATATGTCACAAGGACTTGTTTGAGCAACATTGCATTCAACTAGGGATACTATATTTGGCATTTTTGCAACACGCACCATAAACATAGGGAGAGTTTGATTATTTGTGTTGTTTGACTGATCTTGACTTTGCTTGTTCTGATTATACTATCTCTTTCTGCACTCATATGCATAATGTCCGTATTTTTTACAGTAATGGCATTGAATCTTTGATTTGTCAGTTCTCTGACAACTTGACTGACTGGTACTTGGGTTTTGACCTCTTCCACCAGTATTTCCAGGATTGTTACTTCATCCATCTCTGATAGAACTTTTTCTACTGCCTCTAGAGTTAGCTCTCCCCCTTCCTCTTCTACGGATTATAGATGACTGCGTAGAAAATGCATTCTCTAATTACATACTTAACCTATTCAATCTGTGTTCATGATTAATGAGGGAAGCTTTTAGTTCATCTAAACTGAACTGACTCAAGTCTTTGCTCTCTTCTAGAGTCATAAAAAGGGTATCAAATTTAGGAGGAAGACTCCTAAGTACCTTCTCAACAAATTTTATGTCTTTTATGGTTTCACCATGAGACTTAATTTGATTTATCAGACCAATGACATGGGTATAAAAGGAATCTACTGTGTCCAAATCTTTCATTGACATAGTTTCAAAATCTCTTCTAAGAATTTGTAGTTTTGCAATCTTTACTTTGTCCATACCCTAATAAGAGGCTTGTAATATGTCCCATGCTTCCTTGGCTTTCTTTGTTTATGCAACTCTTGGAAATATGCTCTCGTGCATGGCTTGATGTATGTAAAACAACGCATTTCCATCCTTCTTTCTTTGATCTTTCAAGACATCTTTCTCAGTTTGTGTGAGGGCATTGTATGTTTCCTGATCCACTGGTTCCACATAACCATTCTCGACTATTTCCCATGCGTCTTGACCTCGGAACAATGCCTTCATGGTCAAGGACCACATCTCATAATTCTTGCCTGTCAAAGTGGGAGGTTGCAGATTTGAGGTAGAAGCTATATTTCACTTTCAAAAGAGTTTCCGCTCTTGACTTATTTTGATAGAACCATCTCTTATACCAGATCTTGGATCCTTGAGATGTGATGCGTGGATCGATGCCAGATCTCGGATCGACGATGCGCGTAGTCTACTTTGCGCAACATAGTTTTAAATACTGCGCACTAAACAAGCTACACGACTGAGTTCTCAAGACCATTGCACAATGCACAGACTGCTCAGTTTGTTGTGCATTGTGAATACACACACTTAATGAAATGATTTATGAATGCGGAATAAAACAGTGCTAAGCTTAGCACATAAACTCATAAATAAGACAGAAACTTGTCAATACACAAAATGTTTGATATTAATAAACTTCGGCGCAGTGAGAGAATACAAAATACAATGACAGAGATGAGCTTTGGCTCCAATGACTTATTACACTCCTCAGTTGTTGTTGGTTCTCAACTGTTCTCTCTACCTCTCTTTTCTGCTCTGCTTCAACTGCTTCTCTTCAACATTATATATTCGACTAAATAAACGACTCAGACTTATATCGATTATGACTGAGACTTCCTACAGACGCTAAGACCGACTCAACATTAAACATTACCATTAATTCGACTCACTCTTCAACTACTTAACTGAACTCGAGAAAATAGAAATTGGCTCCATTTATAACTTCACCGGTGACCGACTGACTTTGAGTAAACGTGCAACTTTACACTTGCAAATTGTCAGACTGATAATTCGGCTACTGACAGACAAATCGATAGAGACATGAAGATCTCACCGACTTGTAATTACAATTTCCAACAGGGAGACAGAATAGCATGGACATGAATGTTTTCTTGAACTTTGTTGTGTTCCCTAGACTTTTATGTACATAGATTAAAAAAAAAAACTAATTTAATTGTTTTTTCAGTGTGGATATATTCACGATTTTGATTATATATAAATCTAAAAATCTAAAATAATTCTATTATATTATTACTCTATGAAAAAACGATGATTAAGCAATAAAACTACTCTTTCAAAAATAAAACAATTAAATTACTTCTATAAAAATCTTGAAAATCTTAATCAA